>JANTOP010015284.1:0-14225 GCA_027564815.1 Symmerus nobilis | reverse complement strand
AATTTGTAACCATTTTTCGTCAATAAAGCTTCAAATTTCGGAAAAAAACCGCACGAACTTATTCAAACTCCTATTAATTAATATTTTATTATTTAATTAATTATAATTTAAATAAAATTTTAAGGAATAATTAATTGATATTTAAATTATTTATTTTTTCGAGAGCCGTATTGATGCTTTGGAATAGCCGCATGCGGCTCGCGAGCCGCAATTTGGCCATGTGTGCTATATATAATACAACAAACCTCAATTTGGGTATCCCCCAACTGTTTCGAGATATTAAATTTAAGAGAATGCTCTAATCCGAGGTATAATTATATATTTTCTTAAAACATCACTGATAATTTTGGGTCCGTGTTATTATCGTTTGTGAAAATTCGAATGCAAAATGTAAAATTCGAATTTCGCATAAAATGGCTTATTGCCTTAATCACAACTAGACATCATCTAGACTAATTTGTACGACTCTTTTCAGATTTGTCCAGGCCCTATTCCGACATTCTACAGTCTCTTCGATTTTAATCGAATTTCTTAACAACTTGTCCCATTTTTCCTGACTCCAATACTCAATGAAAATTAAATAAATAAAATATTATTCAATTTTTTATCGGCTGTTCATTTTTCAGCAATTTAGAAAACAAAAATAAATATTTCACCTTATAATCAACCCATCAGGTCTTATTATAATCACGGGGTTGATTTCCTAAAAAAACATTGATTTACAGTATCCTTACTGTACCCTTAGGTTTTATTTCGCATAATCAGATTTTCCGGATTCCTAACAAAATTCCACAGAAATTTAAACTTTCCGCAAAACTGCCATAGAAAATCTCGATTTTCTTTTTTTTTAGAAATTCCTAGATAGATCTGAAAAATATAATAAATTTAATCAATTTTCTTGAATGTCTAGTATAAATTTAAAATGAACGTACAGTTTCGGACTCAATGGAGCTCGAGCCAAATCCAATTTATCATTATATAGCATAAGGTGTGCTCTGCGCCTTCTGCTCATTAGACTGCACGCTACTGGATCAATTTATACCAAAAAAGGAATCATTGGATTATTGCCACACCATAGCCCATCACCTTTAATAGATTTCGTATTATCAAGAGTTCGATTTACTTTCGAAAAGTCTTAGGATCTATTTAATTAATTCTATTAGTAATAATTATTATGAAGGTAAGTGAATGTAGAATATGTTAAATGATTTATTTTTCTTGGCGTCTGAACAAATATTGTTAATTATTTACTAAGCAGAAAAAAGTATTGATAAAGATTTGTATGTTTGCCGGGAAAAAAAAGTTATTTTCTCTTGTCAGGAAAATGATATATTTTATGGGAAATTAATTGGATTAGAATACGAAATTGTGTATACCGAAAGTTTTCCCTTATTAATTCAATATTCTAATTTGCTTCCCATTTCATAATAAAGTTTCATTTATTTTTCAGGAGATTATATAGCATAGCTTGTACCATCATCTTCATCGAAAATTTCTAGATCTTAACATTTTTATATTCATCCAGATGGTAAGATTCTCTAAATCAGACATCTTTGGTTTTCATGCATTTGAAAAAGATTTTGTTTGCTTTTTCTACTTGGCAAAATATCAACTCGTTACATTTTTAAGTATCTAAATATGTGCAGACTATGGAAAATACTGAGGATGTGTTTCTTCTATATACGATTAAGTTTCTGTATAGCAGACGAACATTTTGATTAGAGGAAGACTGTTCGTTTATTCTTAAGAAAAATAAAAGAATCAGCTATATTTACCAAAGAAGGGGTATACCCTATAAAATACTGGCAATCATAATATAAAATGAAACTAATTTAATAGTCTATTGCCATGGCCTGAACGTTGAAAAAACTGAAGAATATAAAACGACTGAAGACATTATGCGCCATAAAGAATAACAGTAATTGCCATCATGATGGCAAGTTAATTGTAAATGAGATTTTTGGCCAAAAGCAATATTTTAAATAATATAAAATAGTGAACCGATTCTTATGGTCGTTCTTTCGAATTTATGTTTTATGCTGGGTCCCAGCTCCCTCATTACCCAACGTTTTTTATGTTTTTCCTACCCATATAACTATACGTTTTTAATAGATTTTTTATTTGATGTAAAAGCCAATTTTCTTTTATAAATTTTATAACATTCTTACGATACAACTCTATAAAAATAGTTGATTGTATTTTCTTGACTTTTAATAGTGGAATTAATGTTTTTGACTATTTCGAAAATGGAGTTGATCAAAAACTTTATTTTCGATTCATATTTTCAACTATAAGTGCAGAAGAGAAATCATGAAATTATAGTTGAGTTATTTTCAAATCAGTAAGTTGGCGTCTAACTATACATTCAACCCACTTTTGATGTTATGAATTTAAAGAAAAATCGTTAAAATTAATAATTGCACATAATACCTACTCAATTAGATTGCATTCATTGCATCCGGGTAATAGAACTAATCTTTTGAAATATGCAAAATATTAGTATATTTCTTTGGATTAAAAAAAAATCTGCTGTTAGTTAAGGGTATTTGAAATGAATTTCATTTCATTTATGAATAAACAATTTTTGTTCTTTTAATTAATTTTTTACTTCAATATTTATATTTGAAATTATAAAATACTCATTACCGACTAATTATACTGAATATTATCTCATTTATTTTTCTTTTTATTTATGGGTTTTAGTCAGCGGCGTGCAGAAGTAGATATTAATTACTTGGCCTTATAAAATTCAAATTTTCACGGAATTTTATTACGGGATCGGAAAATATGAATATGAGAAATTATATTAAAGGATTCAGTGAGGAAACTGTAGAACAAACTTTTTTAAAATAAAGCCAATCGCTGATTTGAGGGGGGTCGGCGATAAAAATATAAATCAGCAGCAAAATCGGTTGTTTTCAGGAAAATTGTTCAATTTCCGGGAAATTAAACATTAGGAATTTTCGATATGGATTCAAATAGGGGATGAACTGCTTGATTTATCTGTTCTTCAAGATGAGGGTGTCACCAAAATCCCCTTAAAATTTGATTTGTACAAAATTCAATAAAATTGATTGATTTTTTATCGTGATTTTCGATATCGTGGAATTTTGTCTTTCTTCTAACGAAAAAATCGAAGCTTTATAAAATTTCTCTGACTATCTTGTGGAAAACTGAAATTTCCGAGAAATTTTCTTTGGAAACTGGAAAATCTAGTTGCGTGGAAATAAACCCAAGGGTCAAATGAAGAAATTGTGGAACAAACTTTTCCATAAAATTCATCCCCCGATTTTAGGGGGGTTGATACCCGATCTCCTATAAAAAATGGCCACTTTTTTGAAAAATAGTCATAATTTCTCAGGAAATTTTACAACGTATCCAAAGAGGGGATTGATCTTTCAAGACTTCTATCCCCCCCCCCCCCCCTTTATTTAGATTAAATTTCGTAAATTTCCTATTTAGATTTAAAATCCGTTCGTAAAACAATAAACAATTCCACAAGACCCCGGCAAGCTGGATAAATTTAGAAAAAATGCGTGTAATATTTAGGAAGTTGTAGAAGGTCGATAAAAGTTGGAGTAAGACAGAAAAGTATAGGTAAAGCATATAAAATCGTGAGAAAATTCAGATAAATCCGCCAATACTGGTACACAGGTACCGGTACCGGTAAATCAAATTTGGCAAAAGGCATGAAATCTCGATTCAATCATTAAATGATCATGATCAATCATTTGATCATGAATCAAATTTCGAATCAATAACGAGAGCTTTCAATTAGCTTTTGAGATTTAAAATCTTAATTGTATGAAAAGTTGAAATTTCATTTAAGGCCATTATCTGGATAAAAAATAGATTTTTTGACGTTGAAAATTAAGTATGAAACTTAGAGCTTTCGTTGGGATAATTTTAATAGTTTGGGGATAAGCTTTCTGCGAAAATTCTTTATTTCATTTGAATTTAATGAATCGGATAAGAATTAGATTCTAAATTATATAAAATGACATTTTAATTTTAAGCTTACACTGTGCTTTCAAGACCTTATAAGCTTTATTTTGGAAAAGTTGAAAATTCGTTTAAAACCCATTATCTGGAAAATAGATTTTTGAACATAAGAAATTAATTTCAAAACCGAAAGCTTTCGTTGCGCTTTTAATACATTGGATGAGCTTTCTGCGAAAATTCCACTTTTTATTTAAATTTAATAAATCGGATAAAAATTCGAGTTCAAATCATAAAAAAAAACATTTCAATTTTAAGCTTTCAATGAGCTTTCGAGATTTGTAATGCTTTACTTTGAAAAAATTTGAAATTTCGTTAAAAAATCGTTATCTAGATAGAAAATGAAATTTAAAACGTAAAAATAAAGTTCGGGAAGTAAGGCTTTCTGGGAGCTTTTAAGCTTTTGCAGAGCTTATGTACGAAATGTTTAGTTTTGATATTTTTCTATTTTCCCTCAATTAATTTATAAACTCTCTGCATCATTACATTTTCTTGGATCTGAAGAAATTTTTTTAGGATATTTTTTGGAGGAAAATAAATAAAAAAAAATATAAGTTCATATAAGCGAGCATTTAATAAATTTATTTTTAACAACTTTTTTGTATAAATTCAATGATATAATTTTATTTAAGATTTTACTTAACTGGTCATAAATAAATCTATTTACTTTCGGACGTACCACTCCAAACCATCCAATTCCAAACCTAAAAATAAATAAATAATAATTATCTTGCATTGGGATCCATATTTACTCAATATCCGTCCAATGGTTTCGAACTCCTTAAACATATAAATATACTTATGCATGCAATTCCCTTCCGGTATAAAACCGGGATGAAAAGGATGATTGATTTTACAGAATAGAAGTAAATAATTGAAATTTAAAAATAAATTGCAGTTGATTTCCCTGTAAAAATAGACAAAATATCTGGGAAAAGATTAAATGAATGAATCATTCAATCATTGATCATTAAATCAAAGGCAATTTCTAAGAAAATCCGATAAATTGGAGAAAATATTGAAAAGTAGAGAAGTAGGGCCTAATTATGCGACTAAATTCCTATCGTTTTTACGGATTCTTTATCGCTATTGACTGTTTCAACAAAAGACATAAGTTCTACGGATAGATCACCACTCAACAACTAGAAACATGTGACAAAAGTCACATTTTCAAGTCAGATTATACTGCCAATTTGTATCGATATAAAATAAGGAAAAGTCGAAAAAATTAGGTGAAAATTCTGGAAGAAGATTTTATAAATTTGGAAATGGAATCACCTCGAAAGGACGATCTAACAGATCTTACTATATACAAATTTTGTGAGAAGGTGTGCTTTGCGCCCTCTGCACATTATACAGCACGCCACTGGTTTTAGTAAGCTTGTTGAATGGGGAAAATGGATGAACGCGTATAAAAATCTGTTGTGATTTTAGAGAAGAGATTTTTAATAATTGATTTTTTATTTAAATTAATTAATATTATATTCACTAATTGATCAACATCAAGTTAAATCAATTTGAGAAAAATAAACGGCTTCCCTTTGATTATATAAGGAAATATTTTAAAAAACATGCTTCCCTCCACTATCTCCGGTCCCTTTTATATTCCAAAAACATTTCGAATTTCGAATATTATAGCACATCTCATTAATGATGCCGAATTATACCAAAAAATGAGTAGAACATCTCTTTGATTTAGTGCAAAATTATGTATTTTTCTAGGGCAGAATATACGATTTTTTGTAATTTAACTAATTATATAATGTATGCCCCCGAAATACATGGGAGACAGAGGGCACAACAAACAATGAAAAATTTGAATAAAAAATGTTGTGAAATTATTATCTATCATCATTTTGGGGTCTTTTTCGAGATGTAATATAAATAAATTATTGTATCATTAGTGTATATAGGAGTACGTACTCGAGTAATAATACGAAAAAACCGTATTATCGGGTAGTCTTTCTATGTTAATCCTAATAGATAGGCTTTTATAACCCTAGGCACACGGTAGTACGTCAAAAGGGCGAAATTTATTCATTTATAATTAAACTAGAGATAAACAGAAAATTATGTTGATAATTAGGAAATTCTCAACCTATTTGTGGGTTCGACTGATATCAAAAGCCTCTAAATCAATTTCATTTCCAACTTTTTAATATCAGGCCTAATCTAATAATAATCTAAGTAGTAGTGGAAGTTGAAGTACAAAAACTACTTGATAAATAATTTGTAATAAAATCTGTATTTTATTCAATTCTCCAAGGATATTAAGGATAGAAAACATTTAGGTTAGAAATTATTAGTCATTTTTCATAACATTTATCAAACGGAGATGAGGAGTTTGTGGGTGGCAAATCCTATACTGATTACAAGGTTGTCGCGTGTTTTCTCCTATTGTTGTTGTTGACATCGGTTCATGGATCTTTTCTAATTCAAAATTTCACCAAAATAAATTCGTTAGAATATTCTCATTGCCTGTATGAAATTGGTCCATTAAATATGTATATATAAGCAACATACATATAAACGATTATTAAATTGGGTAATTTGGTAGCTTTAATTTAATTTTAGTTAAGGCGTTCACTGCTCCCCAAATTAAATTAAATTTAATTGAAATAGATAATAAGTCGACTCAGAAGATTAATGAAAATATTAAATTATAACCGAGAGTCTAGCCTGAATATTTCCTTTGAAATCGGCCTAATGAGCACCGATATTAATGTAATTACATTCTAAGCTTTTTTATTTAATATCGTCTTCTAATTTGTAATTTAATTTATATAAAAGGATTTGAATTGTTAAAAATCATCATCTGAATATGAGTACAAAACGAAAAACCAATTGATCCCATAAAATCGAATAAATGTTATGTCAATAACGGAGAAATAAATATCCCATAAAAATGGGCAATATATTTTCTCTATCGTAAATAAACCAAACGAAAAAAAAAACTTATATTATTCGAATGTATCTTTTTGTGTTTACTTAAAAACCCAGAAAAATGTGTCCTTTTATTCCAATTCATCAAAATTCATTTGAAGTAAATTAAATGTAATCAAACATACAATGGCCCCACATAAATGGACACTCACATTCCCTGCAAAAAAAAAAAAAAAACCAAATCCCAATAACTATTACTTTTCGATGCCATTATTTGGTCACAATGGGCTATTGATATTCATTTTGGAATGAATTAAAGGATGGAAACAAAAAATAGAATGTAGGCCACAGCCAGGCCCACAAACAAGATTAGTTTACACATTTAATATACCACGAAAAAGAATTGTTGGGGATCCAACAAGTTACGTACCAACGAATCTATCGCTTATTTTTTCCAAATTGAGATTTCCTATATCGGGCCCATGAAAATCTCCATTTCGAATATTGATGTGAATACACATGTGCGTTTATGCGTGGTGATTTAGTTGATATAAAAACACCATAAAAATTAATTCAAAATCATATGCTTATACCACTCTAGTAAAAAAAATCTCCTAATGCCTGCAAGATGGTGAATTAACGTGATGTAATGGGCGGGTTGATTATATGGTTGGGATAGAGCAGAATGGAAAAAAAAGAATGGTAAATTATGTGAAAATTATATATTATGGTTGGGATATTTGTTTTCCATATACATATTCGAAACTGGGGATATTAATGTCATCCACAGAATATAAGGGTGGAGATGGTGGTCCGTGCATAACTGACATATTTGTCTTACAATGTACAATGGTTGTTATACCATTTCCATTTAGATTATCCTTTCTTTGAATAGGATGGGCTTAACAAAAGTCCCGAAGCAATATTTCGCATATTTTAAGCGCATTTCCCTTTGAAATGCTTTGTTTCAGAAGTCGTTGTAATAAGATAAATTTGATATGTGTGTTGCTTCAGGGTATTTTAACCGCTATTTTTATCAGCCATTAACTAAAGAAGTGGATTACAGTTCAGTTGGAGCTTTCGGTCTAACAATAATCATCTAGAGGCAATGTGGGATATTATACTCTCTTTTCTAAACCCGTTGATATGTAATATTATGCCTGGCTGAGTAAACTTAAATTACAATATTTTGATTTTTTAAGTCAAATAATATTAATTTAATAAAACAATGAAGACTAACCCATAAATACCCTTCTCTAACTACAACGTCATTTTTTTTTGTAATTTTTTTATTCTCGAAAAACCGAGTTTTTCTAATCAGTTAAACTAACTGCCTTTTGTATCCATTTAAATCCCATTGAATAATAAAATCAGTTAGAAACGGGATAGTTATAGTATTTGATATGAGGATTTGTTCGTTATAGGTATACCGGAACGACCGGAAATAAAAACTGGTTGGTTATCTGTTTGTCCGAGATAATGGAATCTGTTGTACAATATATACCAATCTGATCTTGGAAAATGCGTTTAGTTTTCTATAATAAAGAATCGAATACATTATACCGATAGCTCTTCTAATAAATAGTTTTACCCTCTTTGGTCATGAACATAAAACAAAACCCTGGTAGTAATAAATGCGAACAATATAAACACCAGTTAGTCTTTATCCCATTAATATAGTAGAGGTCCCCATAAAAAGCCTTTACTTAAAATCAATAAATGTCGAAGTTTTATTACATTCATTTCAATACAGACATTTTATGAGCGGCCAGGATATAACAGATTTTGGTGGCGATATATAGAGGGTTCGGTGTCAAAGTGTACCAAATACTCTTTTAATCTATCGACGAAAATATAATTTATAATGAGACGAAAAGTTTTTAGGAACTTGGTGGTTTCAATACTGACCCATCCGTTCCTGTGTAATACATGATTCGCCATCTGATGGTGTATTGAAACCATAATTTATGAATGAACGATATATACTACATAATACCTTTATTTGATAGGCAATTTCAGAAGAACTTATCACCGTTTTAATGAATGATAATGGACGAGTGAAAAAGTCTACAATTTATGGGATCAACAGGGTGATTATAAATTTATCAATAAAATAAAACGAATATTAAATTTCCAGATACTGTCGATTTACACATTTTCAACGATAAACCATTGGTATTTATGATAATGAATTTGGTGTTAATCAAGTGTATACGATTAATAATCTCTTTTTTGTATTGATGTTATCGCCAAAGGTAATGTGTAGATTGTTTTGTTCTAGGATTAATTCGGGAAGTATTTCAGTAACTGACTGCATTTCTATATTAGATATTATTAACATGGTTGGTTCATATTTTACTGATTAAATTCATTGGAATGTGGTGTAGAAGAACGTTAAACAGAATATTATGGATGCCATTGAATTTGAGCAACTTTCTGGAGCACAGTTGAATCCGTTATTATAACAGTTATAAAAGCCTGGTTCTCAATCTTAGAATCCCATTTACAGTAAATGATGCCAATTGTTACTTTGACATCTACTTAGGTCATCTAAATGTCTACTCTACGCGGATGATATGAAAATATACTTACCGATTGCTACAACTCATGACTCTCTAAATCTTCAAATAGACTTAGATTACTTAGCTAATTGGTGCAAATCCAACTGCCTATCATTGAATATTTCTAAGTGTAAACTTGACCGCGTTAATTCCATTCGAGATTTAGCGATCTGGTTTATTACCAAGTTATCATGTTATACAACATGTAGAATATACAGTCTTAAAGGCCTACTCTATGCTTAGATTCCTCAAGAGATGCACCAAAGAATTCAATGACTCACACGCCCTAAAAGTCTTTATATTTCTCTCATTCGTTCAATACTTGAATACGGGTCAATAGTTTGGTTTCCCCACTATTCCGTTCACTCCAGACTTATCGAATCAATTGTGAAAAAGTTTCTAAAATATGCCTTAAGACATTTAGGGTGGTCCTACCCGCTTGCTCTTCGTTCATATCTGGGATCGGTGTCAGCTATTAGGACTCGACCCACATGAAACTAGACAGCATAGAGCTGGAGCGTTTTTTTTATTTGATTTGTTATGTGGTAAGATTAATTCACCCCACTTATTCTCTTATAAATATTAACCCAACGGGAAATATTAGAAGGCCTTCTAAAGCTAAAATTAATTTAAATTATTCGACCAAAGTAATAAAAAGTAAGTAAACTTTATAATTAATTGCAGATTTCTTATATTCCAAATAAAAAGATTGAAGCAATAGAATCCCTGGTGGCGTCAGATCTAGGGGTTACCCCCAAATTCACAAATTTCCGATTTACCCAGTGATTCGTTTAGTGGCAGTGAATTTATCATAGGTTTGCATTGCCTATCCTAATTTTCCAGGTATCATTAAGGAAAGTAATCCCTCGTCCTTGTGTCTAAAGTACATGTCTGTCTAGAGTATTTAATGCTTCTTCCGACATTTTTGACTTTGACATGTCACGTGATATTTTTGTTCAAAAATTGAAAGAAATTAAATGGTGATGGTTCTTTGCATGTTTTGGAACTAATTAATTATTTCTATTACAACCAGTAGCGTGCGGTCAATATCTCCATAAGGTGTGCAGAATTTTCTATTTTCCTTGGCCGAAAAAAATGTAAAAACGCATAAAGTTGATTTGACAGTTAGATGAAAAGCTCCCAGAAAGCTACAAACCTTTTTGTTTTAAAATCTATTTTCTATACAGATAATGATCTCTTAACCAACTTTCAAATTTTCCGAAAAAAAGCTCAACAAATCTAGAAAACTCTTTGAAAGTTTAAATTGTAATTATTACATTAAATTATAAAAATTAAAATGTATTTTTATATAATTTGGAATCGAATTTTTATCCGATTCATTAAGTTTAAATGAAATTTTCGCAGAAAGCTTACCTAAACTATTAAAAACGCAACAAAAGCTCACAAATTTTTAATTCAATTCTATACGTTTAAAAATCTCTTTTCTATTCAGATATCATATCATTTAACGAAATTTCAACTTTTTCGAAAATAAAGCTTAAAAAATCTCCAAAGCTCTTTCAAAGCTTAAAATTAAAATGTCATTTTATATAATTTAGAATCAAAATTTTTACCCATTCATTAAATTTAAATGAAATATGGAATTTTCGCACAAAGTTTATACAAACTACTAAGTTTCGAAATTTATTTTTTACATTTAAAAGTCTATTTTCTATATAGATAACGATCCCTTAACAAAATTTAAAATTTTCCTAAAAAAAGGTCAAAAAATTTCGAAAGCTTATTGAAAGCTTAAAATTAAAATATCATTTTATATATTTTGGAATCTAGTTTATATTCGATTCATTAAATTTAGATAAAATGTGAAATTTTCGTTGAAAACTTTATCAACCCACTGTAAGCTTACAGAAAGCTTAAAGTTTGGAACACCAATGCAACGTTTTGCTTTTTAAAATTTATTTTACAATAAAATAAAATATAATAAAATTAATTTCCAGGGCTTATTGAAAGCACATATTTATACAGGTTTCAGGCTGAAAGCTTAATTTTTAAACAAAGGGCAAAGATAATTCGCATTCAATTCAATTCAGTAAAGCTTCGGCAAACATTTTAATTTTCCACAAAGCTTTTAATTATAAAGCTTTAATGAATAAAATAATATTATATTTTAGTTAAAAACTTTGGATTAGCTTGATGATTATTGATAAAATTATTAAATAAAATAATTTCAGTTAAGCGTGCTCTGCGCCTACTGCGCATCAGGCTGCACGCCACTAATTACAACTCTTATATCAGGCTTTTCTGCAGTTTTTCCTGATCGTTGAGGCAAATGCCGGGGCGAATTGAAGTCGGCTTCAGCCGCATAATCAAAAAAAGAAAGAAAATACACAAACAACAACAAAAAAATTATATAATGTTAAAATAAGGATATAAAAATATGTATATTTTTCCTAAGTCAGCAGGAGTTAATCCTCAGTTGACATTTTTGAAATAAATAACAAATAAATAAATAAATCTTTATTACTTAAATTAATATAAAATATAATTATATTAATATAAATAAATCGATAAATAATGGACGTCGTCCATTCAAAACCATCGAGAAATGGTTATTGTGGACATTTCGAGGATATCTGACTGCCGATCCGATTTTTAATTCTCTTTAACAATGTAGAAGAAAACTTTCTTGAATTGAACAGGATTATAACTACATTAAGTCAATTTCGCAGGACGATTTTAATAAAAAAACATCGGCATATCGATTTACCAGTTTAGAAAATACATCTATCTAATACTATCTTCTGAAATTGAGAATTTTACAATTAGGTTAAGGATAAATTGTATGTTGCAGTAAATTAAGTTACCAGGAAATGAATTTTGAATATACGAAATACTGCTCTACATCTTACTTTAGTTATTGATAATGTTACGGAATAGGATATCAACTAAGATTCGGTTATAATATGATATCCTATGCTGTAATACATTACAGATTACATTACCTGAAATAATAGGAATGGAAGAATACCGTGGATTTCTGTAGATAATTCTAACGGTGGGAGAGATTTATGTATAATATTTTTCCGTTTAGATAATCTGCACAAAAAAAAAAGAACGGAATCTAGTCTGGGAAAGCATAAATCCTAACCAATTTTTTCCACTTTACCTTATTCAAATCGATGGGAAACTCACATATTTCCTCTATATATTCGAAGGAAATTTGAGAAAAGAAAAAATAAATATTAACTCGATTTAGCATAATACTGTCGCTTTTTATTAAGGAGTTGGGCGGGAACAACACATTTCAACGATCGATTTTTAAAGTAAAGTTTCGAGATGTAAATGTGGTTTAAAACAGACGATTTATTAACATTAAATGATTTGCAAAACGTTCAGTTAATGGAATAAATGGTCTGTCCATTCTTCAGATTTCTATTATTCGGCATCAAATAAAAATTTCATAGGCAGAGGATCTGCTTAAAAATATTTAACCAGGACCTTGTATCTACTTCTCTTTATATTTAAAAGTAGTATTCGGATCATAAAAACTGAAATGCCGGAGGTGCCATGGAAAAAATATCATACAAATTTAAATTTGTATGAATGATTTATGATTTGAAGAGTCCTAATCCTTGTAATACTTTCTACTATTCGCATATTGAAGGGAATAATCCCGATAATGTAGTACAATTTCCTATACGCAATTCAAATTTAAGAACAGATTAGCATAATTTAACGATAAACTAGAATTGATAAATCTAATTTATTATACTTTTACTTGTATAGCTTAATTAAATGAAATTCTGACGTGATATCCCACATATGGAATTTAGTATTATTATTTTATAACTTAATTCTACATTATATAATCTGTAATATTGAAAATATAAAATTAATTTTACGGAATTTAAACAAGGCCCCTATCTACATTGTTTTAAAAAATATATAAATTACCCAACTCCAACCGGGAAGCATATAAAAGGGAAGTTGGAACAGTAAATCAAAAATGAAAATATATAGGAAGGGAAAATCAAAGTTTTCCGTACACAACAATGAGAAGGAAACGAAAAATTAAGAAGAAATAAAACTCGAGCATTAAGAACCACATTAAAAAGATTTATAATTTTTGCGAAAAAAAAATTAGAAGGAGGAAAGTTGCTAAAATTTCTATTCCCGAAATAAAACATTTGCCCGGAAAAATCATTTAAAAAAGTTTGTGTATACAATATTTACGTTTACGTTTTTTCATCACATAAATATTATGAGCGAGACAGTTTAAATAGGAATTGTGAATCAAATGTTCATCCCATAATGGTTATAAAATTTAGGGGATGGAAAATCGTAAAATTGTTCTTATCGATGGCTTAGTGGGGAATCTGACTTATTTACCGGAATAGGAAGTAAGGTACTAATTCATCGATATGCTTGTCGCAATAAATCTATTGGAATCGGTAGTTAACTTTCGATTTTCTTAATGACACACGTTCAGTGAAATTTTTTATGTTTCAGAGACCATAAATACGAATTATCAGATAATAAAAGCTATATTCATATCTGGGGAAAATAGATGGAAATTAAGTCATTGATGAAATTCCAACTTAATCTACAAAATTCTGTGGTTAACATTCTATTTTTTATGACGTTGTCTATAGTACTTAATGATAAGAATAGACAGTCACTATACAAATAGTGTACTTAAAGAAAGTATTGATTAAAGATGCAAAAGATTCGAGTACTAGGTACTTTATACTCGTTACTTTTAAGATCCGAAAGTAACGAGTATTCATTTCTAGAAATACTCGTTACTTTTATTCTACTCTA
>JANTOP010015273.1:0-14226 GCA_027564815.1 Symmerus nobilis | reverse complement strand
AAAATATGTATGGCAAAATTTGGGCTGCAAATATTTGTTTTTAAAAAACAAAATCGAGCGAAATATTTTAATCCTTATTTATTTAATTGTTATATTTTAATATTAGTTAGTTAATTCTATAGTTTAATAGTTAATTTTTTTTCGTATAAATTGTTTTTAACAAAATGATTTAATTAAAATAAAAAAATTACGCAAACTTTGTTTGCTATTCTACAAAAAATAAAATATATAATTCTTAAATTTTAATAAAATAAATACCTAAAAACAATATTTATATAATAATTTATTATTTAATTGATTAAAATATTATTTATTAATTAATTAATTTCTCTTCAATCACCAATCATTACTGTTTCTCTTTCTAAATGGCAAGTCAATATTAAAAATTTTCTTTCTCTTATCCCAAAATTTTACATTTATTTCTTATTTATGATTTCATCAGTCTAATTTAATTTCTAATTAATTAATTTCATTTTAAGAAAAAATAAATTTAACCGGACCTAATGGGAGACCTTTCATATGATTCCATGCCTGTACTCGAGTCATATGTTCCATTGATAAATCATTGATTGAGAGAATTATATCACCGACCGATATTTGACCGGTCTTTTCGGCTGCGCCACCTTAAAAAAAATAATAAATTTCAGATCCAAAAATTAATTAAATATTTATTTTCAGAAATTCATTAATTAAATTACCCATAAATACTTTTTTAACCATTAAAGGTTTATGACCAGTCGGTGAATCTAGCCCACCTTCAATTGCTAATCCTAATCCGCACGTATCCTTATACACTTCAACGATACGATTACCATTTACTGCACAAAATTAATTTAAATTAAATAAAAATAATTAATTAATTATTAACGGAATTTTACCGTCTTTTTTCTGGGTCCATTCTCGTATTGATTCATTTGGGACACCGAACACTGGCTCATCCCCAGTACAACTTGATTCAGCACCATCCGTTGACTTTGAATCATCGATTATGGAATCTATATTCATTAATTGAACAACGGTTAGAAATTATTTTAAGATATCTGTCGGGCCGTTCCTAGACTTCTAATCGATCCCGACAACGATTCTAAACTCTATTATTTCTAACTGATATTAACCGAATTTTGATCCTTAAATCCAAATTTATTGATAAGAAATTGTGAAGACCAAAGATTAGGTTAGAGTTGGAAGGATTCAAAGATTGAAATAAAGAAAACAAACTTCTACGTATAATTAATTAAATTCTTATAAATAAAAATTTTAAGTTTAATGACCTCCATTGGATACCAGATCCAAGTCCAAATCCAACGATCTAGATTGTTTGTGATAGTGTTTCCTGCGTTCAATTTCCGATACGGTAACGCTACCAATTGATTTATCGTTTAGAGATGTGAGCGATCCGAGGGAGGCCCGCTTCGATTTTAACAGTGGCTCATCAATTAGGGATTCCGAACGTGTGACAACGACCACCACTTCAGATCGTGGATTCTATTGGAATAGAGAATTTCTTAATTTAATTTAATAAATTTATAAGGAGACTTGAATAGTCACCTTAAGAACAGTAACCGATTCCCGGTGGGTCAAACCCCTCATACTAAGACCATTTATCGATAGAATACGATCACCTTTCTTAAGTCGGCCGTCCTTATAAGCTGGCGAATTGGTTAATACGCGATGAACCTGTTGATTGAAATAAGAATTATAAGTAAAGAACCCGTAAGTATGATTTATTACCGTTATCTCTTTCGTTTCATAATCCGAACCACCAGCTAATGTAACGCCGACGCTACTCTCCGGCGTGTCACGTTGTAATACAACAACAAACGCTTCCGGGGTTTTCAATGGGGGATCCGCTTCTTCGATGATCGCTTGTAAATCGGATGCGGTTATTAAACTATGACTACTTCCGAATGATGAGAAACTCCCGAAATCGGATGGCGCTGATTGTAACGGTGCCATCATATCACCACGATTTGTGGTGATACTCGATGCTGGGGTTGATGATATACCGGAAGAAGATGAAGCGAGTGAATCTAATGATGAAAATCGTTCATGGTGATGGCCACCACTACCACCATTCTTCTCTTTCGGCGATTTGGGCGGCGGAGCGATGGGACGATCGAACGGTTTCGAACGTTTCTTCGCCTCGTCCACATACTGAAATTTAGCGGTCAATTGTTGGGCGACCAATTTTTGATTTTCCATCAACGAACTCTCCTTATTAAATTTCATAATACTTTCGGCAACCGTTACGGGTTTCACATGAAGTTTTGGTTTCGGAACAATCGGTTCCGTACGATTCACTTTCGCCACTTCGCTACGAACCCATTTCACCAGATCGCTACTATTATTTGAATCGGTTAATTTCTTCGAAGTGATCGTTGTGTTTAGTAGACTGATCGGTTCACATTGACCAGATATCTTTATCGGAACGCCATTAAAACCGTTTACTAACGGTTCCGTAACCGGCATGATATCGATTTTCGTTGTATCCTCTTCATTGTCTGAAGTCACCTCAACATAAGTCGCTACGTTAATGACCATATCCTTTAACGTATCTTCGGATGTGGCCAACTTGTAATTAATCAATTTTCTTGTATCTGTTGGTTTACTAACCGATCGCTTAAATTTCGATTGAAATTGTTTCGAATCCTCTTCATCATAACCGTCCGTACTATCCTCATCCTCATACCGACTCCGGTTTGTTGTATCGTCCTTGCCACTCCGACATTTCGCTTGAGCTAAAATATTCTTACGATTCACATACGATTCGTTTGAGGATGATTTAACAATCTTCCGACTCATATCGATTGTTGGCGTCGAACCGATTGAACTGCATGAAGCCTGTGAACCGGAACCGGATGTTAGCGTTGACGTTGTCGAACTAGCAATTGATGTGTTCGTTTCGGAGCTAAGGGTACGGGTTAATGGGAATTTCTCAACGGCGGCTATTTTTGGGATCGGTGATCCCGGTGGGGTTGATACTTTCGAACTGAACACCGAATCGCTATCACTGTCATCGATCCGTTGATGAATGTCCGGGGATCGTAGGATGAGGGAGGTGCGAGGTGGTTTTATCGGTGGTAAAACCGAACCGGTGGTTGGTTTTATCGGTGATGATACCAATCGGTTAAACGGTGAACCGAATATACTTTTATATGATTTATCCGCCGGAGGTTTGACGATTTTTTGATAGGCGGGACTGTAATGTTGGGGATTGGGGGTCAACGGTTCTTTTTTCTGGATCCGATTTACCACCGTTGAATTATAAGAATTTGAACCGTTCAATTTGATTGGGGGAACCACCTTAGCTGCTTCCCGACTCTTAATTTCTGGTAAATCTAACAGAACCGGTAGGGTATTATCGATTACAAGAGCTGATTTCTCCGGGATTATTAAACCTCTCAATTTTGACATCGATTTCTTTCGTTGCTCCAATAGATTATTAATCGAAGACCGCCGGTTATCTTCATAAGACCTCGAGTAACCTGAAAAGCTTGTGGTTCGAGCTACGGGTGTCGGTTTTGATCGCGGTAATGAAGCGTAAGAATTTGATACGCTTGTTACCGGATATTTTACCGAATCGGTTGTTGAATAGGTCGATGATAGAAAGGATGGTTTATAACCATTCCCATTCGATAGATTCTCAACGCTGTACGCTTTACCGTAACTAGTGAATCCATTTGTTTGAATCGGTTCCGCATTATAAGTCGGAATCGATTTCTCCTTAATAACTGTTTGAAATCTCGATTCATTTCGATTGATTTCATCTAAATTCTCAACACTTTGAGCCTTCTTCCCAATCGATCCGATCGGTGGTGAGTTAATCGGGTTGATCGATTTACTATACTGTCGATCGGATAAGAGATTTTCCGTACTTCGGTTGATCGATTTTCGGATATTAATTACCGGTTTCTCGATCGGTTGGTCATCAGTTGAAAACATTGCGATCTTATCTCGTACTGATTTCTCTGATTTCTCATCTTTTCGCCAGTTGGTGGGTAGCGTCTTACGATTCAATTCAAATCGATTTTTTATACCTTCTCGATCTTCGACCGATCGACGACGTACCTCAACCGATTCAGATCGTTGCGGTATATTAAACTTCGGCGGTATCATTATTTCGTTACGGTTATTTTTATCGTCAACGGATTGATACCAGGTTGATGATATTTTATTTGTTCCGGAATTGTTGGCGGTGTAGGGTTGATCGACATCGTCGACCGTTATTATCAAATCTTGACGATAGATTTTTTTCGGCGGTATAGATGGCGGTATTGATTTTGGTAGCGGTGGAATATCGTCGTCAATACTACAATGAAGGGATGCGAAGACATATATTAACCGAATATATATAAATCATGGTTACACAAGTAAAATTCTCGGGTATATTTTAATTTTTATATGGGGGCAAAAGAATACCCTTGGTGTTATGCGCTGGGCACTTATGATATAAATCATTAGGGAATATTTTCTTGTTAAATATTAAAGAACGACCTACCCACCTCAGGGTGTTTTTTCTTCTTAAAAATAGAGAAATAAGATCACCCTTTCATCAATAAAATTGTAGTTTAAAATTTTGATGAAAAGAGGCGATGTAAAACAACTGATGATTACTAAAGAATTCATCGTTTTTTAAAAGCTCGTACTTCTTTCAGATAATTTTTTTTTTTCAAAATCCTGGAATTAGTTTCTAGTTTACCTCATCAGTTATTCAGAAAAAAAATTTCAATCAAATCGAGCAAATTTTTTTTGGGAAAAAACTCCATTTAGAAATTTTGGCAAAATGGAGGAACCAACTTTAACTAAAAGATTGCCACGGAAAATCATTTATTTTTTGAATACTCGTAACTCGGTCAAAGTAATTTTTTTTTGAAGTGAATACTTCTTTGCCGAGGGTAAACCAAAAATTGATGTAACGGAAGTTGTTTGGACGTTTGGCTTGCCGGTGTTTCTATACCGAATTGCCGCTATACCGATATACCGTTTGAATTTATTTCTATACCGAAAATAAAGAGGAATGTATTCCATACCGAAAATAAATGTCGGTGTAGTGTGGAGACGCCAAATACTGAATTCAGCATTTAGCTTGCCAGTCGTTTCGAAATATTTCCATACCGAAAATAAATACTGAAGTCAGACATATCCAGACGTCAAAACCAGTTAAATTGAGGTAGGTGCAGTGTGCAGACGCCAATTACTGAAGACAAAATTTTTTTCTGTTACAGGGTTCCCCAAAAAAGTCTTTCTTTTACAGGGTGATCCAACAATTTTTTACTCGATAATTTTTTTCTCTCTTACAGGCGACCCAAAATTTTTTTTCTTACAGGGTTACCCAATAATTTTTTTTCTCAAAAATTTTATTCTCTCTTACAGGGTGATCCAAACATTTTTTTCTCAAAGTTTGTTTTCTCTTACAGGGTGACCCAAAATTTTTTCTTACAGGGTGACCCAAAAACCATTTGGACCCAAATAATTTCTCTCTCTTAGAGGTTGACCCAGAATTTTTTCTTACCAAAATCCATTTCGACCCAAAAACGAAACACGAATTTAGTTAAATTGAAGAAGTTTCACTTCAGCAGTGTGATCTAAGCACACGTGTTTTTTTTCCAAAGACTTGTAATTAGTTTATGATTTAATTCATAAAAATAATCGTTTAAACCAAATCGGGCGAATTTGTTTATAAATAAAATTTAGAATTTATGGGGAAGAAGGCAAAATTGAAATAATGTATTTTCTGACAGCTCGTAACTTGTTCAGCCATTTTTTTTGTAAAATCCTGAAATAAGTTTGAAGTCTGAAAATTTTCAGAGAAAAAGAGGAAGCAAATTTGACGGATATTGTTAGAGAGAAAAAAATATTTTTTAAAAGCTCATAACTCTCTTAGAAACTTTTTATTTGGCAATTCCGGGAACCAGTTTCTAGTTTACCTCATCTAGTATTCAGGAAAAAAATTTCACCCAAGACGAGCGAAGTTTCTTTTAAAAAATTTCTGATTTAAAAATTTTGACCAAAAAAGAGCAAGAAATTAAATTGAGATCAAGAATTTTTGGATTCTTGTTGAGATTTTGAAGCCATTTAAATATTCATAAAGCTTTGAATTAAACTCTTTATTTCGTAAAAGAAAAATGTTAATTTTGAGATAGATTTTGTAAGTAAATTTTATAGCATATTTTTACAGTATGTAATTTATAATATTATTTTCAATCTCAAAAATTATGGTATCGATTCTAAAATATTTAAGATATTATTTCAATATTCTCTGAATATCTTTAATTAATTTAACATATCCATCTTTCAGATTATTCAGCTTCAACGCAGGAAATATTTGCTAGATATAATCAAATCTGGAATAATATCAAGCAAACCATTGACATACATACATACCAAATTCTAGGAAAATTATGAATAATTTAATTAAAATAAGTATTTATTTGATAGATTTTCTATTAATTTTATTTTATTAAATTTAGAAAAGTATTTAGTTCTAAAATTAAATAATAAATATAATGTAAATAGTTTAAGAATATACAATAATAAATGTATCTTAAATAAGAAACCATTTATCTAATCTGTCCTAGCATCCTTTATCTCAAATGTTAACAATATTATAAGATAACAACCACTATCACCTTAAAAATTTCTCACATTTTCCGGAAACCCCCTGCAGGCACTTAAAACAAATTTGGAATTTATTTTAATTTTGATTTCCCGATTTCTTGCATTTGGGACATTGAGAAGTTTTGGTTTCGTCAGCAGCTACTACAAATTCAAATATTTGAAGGACGCATCGGTGAAATTAGTTCAAATTTTAAAAATTATAATATTAGGGGTAGTCAATGACTTGGTAAAATTTCGGTGAAATTCTGCGAAACGGATCTACCGTTTTAGAATTTCTAATTTAGACGTCCCGAATTCTATGTACAGAAGAAATAATTTTTTTTTTTCATAACAATGTAACGGTTTGTTTAGATTCATATATTTCTCAATTGCATCGGTGAAATTAACTGAAATTTCGCGAATGATATTATGTAAAGTAGCATTTTTGTTGGTATAATTTTGGTGAAATTCTTTGAAACGGATCTTACCGTTTTAGACCTTTAAATTTACTCCCAAATCCCAAATTCTATTTCTCTTTTATAAATATAATAATTTATTTAGATTTCTATATTTCGCGAACGCATCGGTGAAATTATCTGAAATTTTGAATATTATATTATCAAAAGTAGTAATTAAAGTGGGTATAATTTTTGTGAAATTCTGCGAAACGCTTGTTAGGTTTTATGACTCAAGAATTTCATCATTCCTTGCCGACTAATGACCATCAAATAAAATCGAGGAAGCAAAATCTTATTAACTAAAATAATTACCAGCAATGTTTTCTTAATTTATTCATTAAAAATAATAAAAAAGCAAACAAATTATTATATACATTTTTTTATTTTAATAAATATTTTGTAATTTATTGCCAATCTTGTTAATGCAAAAAAAAAAAAATAAATAAAATAAATTGTTAAATATTGATTAATTTGAGAATAATTTTTTCTTACCTTAATTTATCTTCCTTAGCCAGTTTGCTGATCGTACTTATACTTCGATTTGGTAGATGGGCGACTGTTGGTTTTATAATTATCGGTGATTGTGCAATTATTGGTATCGGTTCGGTGAAATTTGGTGGAAATTCATGACCATCGGGTGGTAAACGGGAAAATGTTGGCGGTGATGTATGTAATTTGTTACCGATTGTTGGAGATATTGGTGCGGAAATTATTGATATCGAATGCTCCATGCTGGGAGCCGAATCTGATTAAAATATAAGAAAAATTAAATTAAATAAATTTATATAATAAATTATTCAATTCAAATTAAATGAGGGTCAGTCCAATTGTCAAATTTTATTTAAATAATTTCCAATACAAACGGTAATAAATAATCTAATTAAATAATCAAATTGTAATAATTACGGTATTACTTAATTATTATTATTTAATATCGAAATGAAATTAATTTTCAATCAGATATTAGTAGAGATGAATGAATAAAGTCAGTGGAGCGAATAGTTAGTGGAATTATCCAAAAATACTAAGATTGTTGTAAATTAATTTTAAAGATCGATTATCTAACTTCTGTCAAATCAATTGGAAATTAATTTGTTATTTTTCATTTAAACATATTTATTTTATAAGAATTGATTACCAAATTTAAATTATATTTAAATAGACATCTTATTAAGGCCATACAAGTTTAACTATATATACAGTAGTGGCCAGAGAAAAATTCGAGATATCAAACGGGGTCGGGATGATTTGAAATTTTTATAACTCCGAATTCAATCGGTAGATTTTAATGAAATAAATTTTAATAAATAACTAAATGATGAGTTAATTTTATTATAAAATTTTATGAAATTCTCTGCCACCGTTTCGAGGATATCTCGATCCGCTTGGAAAATCTATTCTTATATATAACAAATCCACCGCTCGCTAAAATTATTATTAACTCAAAATTTAATCGGTAGATTTTAATCAAATAAATTTTAATAAATAACTGAATGTTTGAATTATTTTATTTAAAAATTTTATAGAATTCTCTGCTACCATTTCCAAGATATCTCTATCCACTTAGGACATTTTCTCTGACTGAAAAGCTTATATGAAAGCAATCAAACTATCTAAAAAGGGGCCAAGTATCGAGCAATGAATTTTTTTTAAATTCCCGGAATCATGTACAGCTTTTCCGGATCAGCCATAATAATATTTCGAATTATACTCCGATGAAAAGTGACCGAAGTGAGAAAGAGAATTGGGTACCTAATTATTTTACTTTTAGATTTATAATGCATCATAGAGAGACAGTCATTTCTTGTATATATCGCAAGTATATGCCCTTGGTGTTTAGCCGTGGTCATGGCTGGTTATTACTCGCTCGGTTCACAACATAATTTATCCACAACTGTGTTGTTCATTATTAATTAAATAATGACCAGCACAAAAGAAATTTTTAATGTGATTGATCTTAACGTGGGTCTCTTCATCTTCTCCAAAAATGACATGAATGGGGAAGCTGAATATTTTATTTAACTACATGGAATATATGGTCATGCAGATATATCGTTTTCAAATTCTTTCAACAATTATAATTTAGATATTAATCGGTCATAATAGGTGTAGCTTTAATAATAAAAATATTCAACAATTTAATGTATTTGGTAACAATTTAAATATTTTAAAAGGTTAATTCTTTTACTTTTCTTTTTTAAAATTTTTTTCAAAATTTTTTTCTGTTTTTTAATATTCATAATTCTCTTTATTAAATAAATGAAAAATGAAGTTTTTTTTTTAAAATTTTTTATTTTACAATAAGTCTGCCTGTCTACATAAATTTGTACGTGGTCTGATAAAACTTATATTTTAATTTCTTTAAATAAAATATCTTTTTAATGTTATTATTAATGGATTTTAATTTTTTTAAATAGGGGAAATGCTTTTATTATTAAATTAATAAAAGAGAAATATAAACCTTTAAAATGATATGCGTTAAATAAATTTTTAATATTTAATAATAACATATTTGATAATTAGGTTAATGGAATTATTATATTTAGATCGTAATCATCAAGAAAAAATTGTATTAATAATAGAATTGTATAATTGTAAGTATACCTAATATTTCCTTAATTATCATAATGTACCTACAATTTTTTAAATTATAAGTTCGTTTTTATTACAATAATTAAATATATATTCATATGATTTTCTTATTTAATTAAATGTATCATAAACTAATTAATACGTATATTATTTATTTTTATGTCTAATGTGTTACACGATTTCGACATTATTTAATCTCTTATGTCCATATAATTTTCTAATGTTATTTTTATTAGATTAATTTATCGCGATGTCGATATTGTGCTAATAAAAATTACAGATTCGGCGATTACAATCAAGCTTTTCTGAACTTATATCTCGAAATATTATCTTAAAATTAATTCCTCCCAGTTTCCCGATGAAGATCAGTCAAGGGTGCAGATGTTGATTTTTCAAAAAATCTTTTTCTTTTCTTGGACGAAAACCTTCGATTTTCTTAATTTTTCTGAAGGTCTCGGGGAAAAATGGCAATTTCCATAAAATTCCGTTAGGAAACTGGAAAATTGATTATGGAAAATGAAACGTAAGGGAAATTGAAGAAATCATAAAACAAACTTTTCCAAAAAATCGATCCCCTGATTTTATAAAATTGATGAAATTTGACGAAATTTTTACACGCATTTCTAAGAAAAAATTTTCTTCAAAATTTTAATAATTTATTGATTCCAAATTATTTCTAAATAATTATCGAAGAGATTTTGTTAAGAAATTTGTATTTTTTAAATTCAAACTTTCCACGCCAAATATACACCCTCTGGTCCCGTACCCCTTTCGATTTTGATTCCAATGCTGAAAACTCCTAAACGCCTCATTCCATTTTCTCGCGTGATAATTCCAGGCGGCAAAAATAATTGAGATTGTCTATTTTTCTAATATTTTTCATCAGTGCCAATTAGAAAATTAGACAATCGCAATTATTTTTATACAAAAATTATTTTTGTAATAATTTGGGCAAGCTTTTCTCATGAATATTTTGAGAAAAAAAATTTTTATTTGTAGTCGATTTCAAATTAATGAATAGGTTTACAAAAGCTTACAGGAAGTCAGGTATTTCTGCATCTAGGCTCATGAAAATTGGCCCAGATATTCTAGAAATGATGTAGTTATGACTTAGATTTAGAAATAATGAATTTTTTTTCTAGTAAATTTGGCTCGCTCAACTTCAGAATTTAATTACTTCAAAGTTTCTTAGAAAAAGTTTTATAATCTTTATTACAGACGAATTGGTTATCCTTCTAGAATATCTGTACCGAATTTCAGAAATATAACTTAAGAAATATTTGAGTTATGACTTATATTTAGAGATAATGATATTTTTTGTATAGTAAATTTGGCACGTTCAACTTCAGAATTTAATTACTCGAAAGTTTCTTAGGAAAAGTTTTATAATCCGTTTCCCGACATTTGTCAGCCCTAGTTAGCCATTGCCCGACATTTGCCAGCCCCAGCCAGCCATTGCCCGACATTTGCCAGCCCTAGCCAGCCATTTTATTAAAAAAATATGGAAAAAAAATTTATCAATAAAAAAATCGGTTATTAACCCTCACCTCATTTATTCTTTTGAGATAAAATGTTGAAATGAAATGGCAACAGAGAATTTCATCTAATTTCACAATAAAATTCACATAATTCTAAGCTATTTATTAAAATTTGTTTTATTAAAATCTACCGATTGAATTCGATAATTCAATTTATAATAATAATGGAGTTATAATAATTTAAGCAAGTGGCCGGATTGAGAAAATATTTCCCAAATGGGTAAGAAATATCTACAAAACGGTGGCAGAGAATTTCATAAAATTTTAGAATGAAATTAATAGAATTCTAAGCCATTCATTCAAATTTATTTCAACAAAATCTACCGATTAAATTCATAGTTATAATGATTAAAGCGAACGGACGAATAGGTGATATTGAGAAAGATTTCCCAAGGGGTTACGGATATCCTTGAAACGGTGGCAGAGAATTTCATAAAATTTTAGAATGAAATTAACTAAATTCTACGCCATTTATTGAAATTTATTTCATCAAAATCTACCGATTAAATTCAGAGTTATAATGATTTAAGGGAGCGGGTGAATTGGTCATTTTCAAAGAGACTTGCTAAGGGGGTACGGATATCCTTGAAACGTTGGCAGAGAATTTCATGAAATTTTTCAATAACATTAAATCACCATTTAGTTATTTATTTAAATTTATTTCATTAAAATCTACCGATTAAACTCGGAGTTATAATAATTTAAGGGTGTGGACGGATTGGGTATATTGAGAAAATATTTGCCGAGTTGGTAAGAGATATATCCGAAATGGTGGCAGAGAATTTCATAAAATTTTAGAATAAAATTAACAGAATTGTAAGCCATTTATTAAAATTTATTTCATTAAAATCTACCGATTAAATTCGGAGTTATTATAATTAGGGCTAGAGATTTACCAATCGGGTAAAGATACTAACGAAATGGTAACAAGGAATATATCAGAATAAAATTTAATATTTCGTATATTTCTTACAAAAAGGAATTTCAAGTAAATATAAGTATTTTAAGTTAAAGATAAAAATAGATTTCAATTACTATTAAATCAACCTATCGCATCTGTAAAACGGTGTTAAAAATCATTGAAATCAAAGGAAAATAATAAAACGCACAACTGATTGAAAACTATTAGTGTTTTACGCTATTCATAGCCAATAATTGTTTTAATTGGATTTTATTTTTCAAAAATGTCCATAAATAGCAAGTCATTTAAAATAAGAAATAGAAAAAAATGCCGGACAAATCATATATAATTGTTATTGGCATTTTTCCCTCCATTCTGAAGTTTATTCATCCTAACTGTTCCCAATCGAATCGATCTGGTATATGGGATGCGGGACATTCGATTTTTCCACATCCAAATTCAACATAAACATGTCCATTAAATAATGAATAACACAAGTCAAACCAATATTCAAGATCACACATCTTCATGTCAATCTATCGCGAATTGAGATTAAGAAAAGAAATATATGGGCATGATGATCATAACTAAAAGATCATCAAATTTGCCGACATATGAAGGAAGGTCGGCGGACCGTAGCTATATCATCCCATGTCGATCAACCAAAGTAACGAATTCATGTGTCCATACATCGTCTCTCTCCAATTTAGAATTAAGAAAAGATATCTTTAAGAAAATTTAAATTGTATTTAATTTATGATGATTGGTTCGTACAATTATGTTGATATTTAATAAAGAACAAGAAAAAAATGAATAAAAGATACAGACAACCATTCTTAAGACCGGTGATTACCGGATGAGAATTTTTAAAAGTTCTGTTGATGATACATTCTCCGAATAAGGGTTACCTGTAAATTAAAAATGAATATCAACAAAATATTTTGTTTGAATTGAATTGTGCGATTATAAAATACAAATAATTTATTTTTCAATGGGGATATTAACATTTAAAATGCGGGCTCGTTTCAACTCTTCAAAATATTATTCATATATTCCACCAATTGACCATAATATTTTATTATTATTATAATTTTTATTTTTTCATTAATACATATCAATAAAAATAAATCGATTGGATATATTGGATATTTCATTTAAAATGAACCTAATAGGGCACTTGTAATATTCAAATTTTGAATTTTTTTTTCCGGTTCTTTTCCTATTCAGAATTTTCCTAACAAAAATATCTGTTTTTTTTTACGAAGACCCCAATTCGAGAGTATATTCTTCTTATAAATTATTAAATACAGGAATTCCTTGAAATATGCCTGAAAATAGAGCGTTTACACCACAGGAACAGCGTTGAAACATACATTAGAACAGTGTTTCTCAAACTTTTTGGGGAAAGTACCCTTTAGTTATTTATATGATTTTCAAGTACCCCAGTCAAATTTTAAATATGTAACATTTTAAAATAAAACATTAATTTTGTTTGACGACTAATAATAAGTTTTTATTAGCTTTTATTTTCGCAGTCAGTTTTTAATTTTAATTATTTTTTTTTAAAATAAATTTTCAAAATAAACAGCATAAAAAACTGATTATTTTCCGGTACCCCTACATATAATTAACAAAAAATTAAATTTAATGAAAGATACTGAATTATATTTAATCCGAGGGGGGAAGTTAGTTCTATTGTCACATTTTCTTCTCTATCTCTATGTATATTTAATGAACTTTCGATGAGCTTTCGGGACTTTGAAGTTTTTCAAAGAGAAAATTTCAATTTTCGTTAAAGGACCAATTTCTGGATAGAAAATCGATTCTAAAACGTTAAAAATTAAGTTCCATACTTAAAGCTCTCTTGGAGCTTATAATGATTTAAAAGAGATTCTTGCGACCATTTAAAATTTCTTTTTATATTGAAGTTTTTTTTTTTTTGGAAAATTGGGAAATTTCATTAAGGGATCTTTAAAAATAGATTTTAAGGCGCATAAAATTAGGTTTATAACTTAAAGCTTTCTTTGAGGTTAAAATCGTTTGAGAAAGCTTTTTTGCGAAATTTTCATAGTTTATTTCAATTTAATGAATCGCATAAAAATTTGATCCCAAATTATATAAAATAAAACTTTAATTTTAA
>JANTOP010015262.1:0-14228 GCA_027564815.1 Symmerus nobilis | reverse complement strand
TCCGGTTTTATATTTATGTTTATTAGGTTCATATTGAATGAAAATTAAGTATAACACATACAGGGAGACATCAATTTCCTTCTTCTAATTTAATAAATTATTAAATTATTCAGAAAAGCCGAAAGTTCTTAAATGCTCCCACTTAAGAAATTAGCATGTTATTTTTATCGCTTCATAATTTACTGTCTCTTTTATGCCTTGTATATGGGCCCGTAAATGTTCAATTTCCTGGCCCGAATTTCCTTTCGACGACCCTGACACGAAGTAATACCTTCTATCCAAAATTGAACAGTACTGTGCAAATGAAGCAACAACGTTTAATTATTCTTTAATATTTATTTTATCCCCATCAAAATAATCACCATCGGTGATAATATACAACGTTTTTTCCAATCTTCAAAACATTTTTATAACATCGGAATGGCCTTCAGCTCCGTCTGCGAATTCTCTTTTATGACTTCAATCGTCTCAAATTGTTTTCCACGGAGTTTGATTTGAGTTTGGGAAATAGGAAAAAGTAACACGGGGCAACATCTGGCGAATATCGCCACGGGGCAACATCTGGTCGCAGAGAGAGCATCTCCTCAGCGACAGTTTTGCGATGCTCTTTTTGAAGAAAATTCGGAAATTTTGGCACAAGCTGCGCTGCAACTTGTCGCATGCCCAAAACATCATGTAAAATGTACTATTCCGTATTATGTACTATGGTACAATTATCGAATTTGAGATATTTTGATACTTGCAGATGGGGATTAAATAATGTACACTATTCGGGATTACACACTTAGTGTAGTGTAACTATGGATAAATTTTCCGTATAGTATACCAGTGATATACTATTTTGACCGGTACATTATTTGGATATGGCATATCTCTTTCGGTCACACGACAATTTGTGGGCACAATTTTCTTTACTTTTTCGACGTTTTCATCGTTTATTGATATTGCTGGACGAGAAGCGTGTGAGAAGTGGTCAACTGATGTACGACCCTCTTTGAACAATTTGTACCACCAAATGCTTGCGTACGTGATATAGCAGACTCTCTATAGGCTTTCTACAACATTTTCAATCCACTCGAACAACTCAATTTCAAGCAACACACTTTGCTTAACTTTTTTTTACTATTATAAAATTCGCAGAACAGACTCGAGGTAAACTAGTTTACAAAGCAATAACAAAGAAACTACGTGACTGATTGCGCTGAAAATTAACATGCAAGCCTATAACAGTCCTACCAATCTTCCAAAAAATATTTTAGTTATATGTCAACTGCGGTTCGTTTAAATGATACAGTCCGGTTCAATTTTGATTTCAAATTTGGGTTGCCTCCAAAAGATAATTATTTCAAAAACATATTTAAGAATAAATAAACCCTGTGATTTTAGAGGTGCACGGTGCACGGACGTATTCTAGAATCGCAATTCAAATATACAAGTATATTGGGGAGAAAGGGTTTCAAACACATTTTCACTTTTCTATCAACTTCTTCCAAACACTACTTCTAGTTTCTAGTGACAGCGAACAGAAGAGAGAAAATAACATTTTCAGCAACTTGTCAAAAATAGGAGGAATGATAGGATGAAGTTGGTCTCCAAAGCGATAATGCTTCCTCGGGAAAGACAGGCGTATGTAGTATTCATCATTTTTTACAATCACACCTCGAGTATAGGCGCTTCCATATGAAAGTTTCGGTGACTTATTACAATTATTAACGAGGCTAGGTAGTCACTCTAGCGCTCAATCGTATTTCTTATTTCTTTATTTTGATCATTTTATCCATTGCTGTTGACCAATTACATATTAATAGCAATGGATTGTGTATTGTTTTTGATGATACCCCCAATACACAAGGAGTCTCCGTATAAGAATATTTATATTTTTACACAGGGGTGCGCCAGCTTTACGTTATCATCCGATATGACGCGGTTTCAAATTCGATCATTGTGACGACACCTGGCTTCGAACCTGCAACCTCCCTCTTAAAAAGGGCACACTACCCATTACGCCATGAAGAGGTCAAAAGTAGTATTAGCAAGTATTAATGTATTAGGTGGAAATTTATTAAGTTTTAGGTTGTATTAAATGCACCATTTTCTCCATAACTTAACCATTTACAAATAGAAGTAATACGATTAAATCATCGGAAAATATTTCCTTGCCTTTCTTATTGTTTCCATTTCAAATTTCGAGAATCTTACAGTACCATAAAATACTCTTCGTTAGTATCATATTCATATACTATCTGTTACGAGTGATGAATATACTAATTGTTAAAACGTTTACCATCAAAATAAAAATTATAACCCATTGTAAATGTACAATTTATTATATATTTTTTAAGGTGGTTTGCTATTACACAAATTGGTCCCAATACCGAACGAAAATTGGTAAATTCGTTCCTGAAGACATTCCCGCTGACCTATGCACCCATATAATATTCGCTTTCGGTTGGCTGAAAAAGGGCAAAATGAGTTCTTTCGAGTCGAACGATGAAACTAAAGATGGTGTTCCCGGTTTCTATGCACGGATAATCGGTTTAAAAAAGGCCAATCCAAAATTAAAAGTTCTTTTAGCTATCGGTGGTTGGTCATTTGGTACCCAAAAATTCAAAGAAATGTCAGCGACAAGATACTCCCGGCAAACATTTATTTACTCAACAATTCCTTTCTTGCGCCAACGTGGATTTGATGGATTGGACATGGATTGGGAATATCCTAAGGGAAGTGAAGATAAAAAGAATTTCGTTCTACTTTTAAAGGAATTGAAAGAAGCCTTTGATGCTGAAGCTCAAGAGATTCTGAAACCTCGACTTTTATTATCTGCAGCCGTTCCAGTTGGTCCGGATAATGTAAAGGGAGGCTATGATGTGCCAGCCGTTGCTAGTTATTTAGATTTTATTAATTTAATGGCTTACGATTTTCATGGGAAATGGGAACGTGAAACTGGCCATAATGCCCCTCTATACGCTCCGTCAACGGATTCGGAATGGCGGAAGCAACTATCTGTAGATAATGCAGCGAAAATTTGGGTAAAATTAGGTACTCCAAAAGAGAAGTTAATCATTGGTATGCCGACTTACGGTCGCACATTTGCGCTAAGCAGTACTGATCGGCACGGACCAAATGCACCTGCTACTGGTGGTGGCAAGCAAGGTGAATATACAAAAGAGGCCGGATTTTTAGCTTACTATGAAATTTGTGAAATGTTATTGAATGGCGCTGTTTATGTGTGGGATGACGAAATGAAAGTACCGTATTGTGTTGATGGTGACCAATGGGTCGGATTTGATGATGAACGATCAATAAGACATAAAATGACATGGATTAAAGAAAATGGGTATGGTGGAGCTATGGTTTGGACAGTCGATATGGATGATTTTTCGGGAAAAATTTGCGGTGGTAATGTGAAGTATCCTTTGATTACTGCAATCAGGGAGGAACTTCGCGGAGTTTCAAGAGGAAAAGATGAGAAAGATATGAATTGGTCCGAAGTTGCTGCTACATTCGAGGATTTTAATGAAGAGGTATATGTTATGAAAGTACTATTAAAATAGAAGTAATTAACTAATTTCAATATGGTGCATTTTAGATCGCTGAGAAACCACAACCAATCAAAATTTCTATTGATGATGTTCTTCAGAAAGTTCGCAAACCAGGCAAAGTTAAGATAAAGGCGGGTTTGGCAACAATTGATACAAGCTGTAATATATATTATTATCATACAAAATATATTTCTAACCCATTCAATTATTCCAACAGCTCGACCTGCTCAAGTCTTCTGTTACTTAACAAGTTGGTCAGCGAAACGGCCAGGTGCTGGTAAATTCGATCCGAAAGATATAGACACGAAGCTATGCACACATGTTGTTTATGCCTTTGCTACGTTAAAAGACCATAAATTGACTGAAGCTAACGACGATGATCCGGAAAATTATGATCAATTAATAGAACTGAGAGAGAAGAATCCAGACTTACAGGTTTTATTAGCTATTGGCGGTTGGGCATTTGGATCAACCCCATTCAAAGAATTAACGTCTAATGTTTTCCGAATGAATCAATTTGTTTACGAGGCTATTGAGTTCCTGAGAGAATATAAATTTAATGGATTGGATGTTGATTGGGAATATCCACGAGGTGCCGATGATCGAATAGCTTACGTTAATTTGTTACGGGTAAAATCTATATTTAATGACAACGAAGCTCTTAAGATAAACTTATAAAAATATTTGAAATATAATTTCAGGAATTACGTGTAGCATTCGAAGGTGAAGCTAAATCATCTGCATTACCCCGATTACTATTAACGGCTGCAGTACCAGCTTCATTTGAAGCCATAGCTGCTGGCTATGATGTACCAGAAATTTCTAAATATCTAGACTTCATAAATGTTATGACCTACGATTTCCATGGGCAATGGGAACGTCAAGTTGGTCACAATTCTCCTTTGTATCCCTTAGATTCTGCTACCGGCTATCAAAAGAAACTTACTGTTGACTACAGTGCTCGAGAATGGATTAAACAAGGTGCTCCAGCAGAGAAATTGTTAATTGGTATGCCAACATACGGACGATCATTTTCATTAGTAAATATAACACAATTTGATATTGGAGCACCAGCATCCGGTGGTGGTGCAGCTGGTAAATTTACGAATGAGGCAGGATTTCTCAGTTATTATGAAATTTGTTCATTTTTATCGGCACCAAACACGACATTGGTATGGGATTCTGAACAACAAGTTCCATTTGCTTATCGAAATGATCAATGGGTTGGATTTGATGATGAACGATCGTTGAAAACTAAGGTAATGTCAAGCAGTAGCATTTGGCTATTCTAAAAAAAATTCTTTCTTACAGATGGAATGGTTGAAGGAACAAGGATTTGGTGGTATTATGGTGTGGTCCATTGACATGGATGACTTTTCGGGACGATGTGGAGGAGGAAAATATCCACTATTAAATTCACTACATACAGAATTGGAAGGGTATAAAGTAAATTTGGAATATGATGGTCCATATGAAACTCATGGTCCTCGGGGTGCATACACTACTAAGGATCGTAAGTTAAAAATTCAAATACCATAGAGAAAAACCAATAATTTTATAATTCTCGTATGCTCTCTAAATCAATTTGTAGCTAACGAAGTGACATGTGAGGAAGAAGATAACCATATTAGTTATCATCCGGATAAAAATGATTGCACGCATTATTATATGTGCGAAGGAGAGAGAAAACATCATATGCCATGCCCTGCCAATTTAGTGTTTAATCCATCGGAAAATGTATGTGATTGGCCCGAAAATGTTGAAGGATGTCAACACCATACACAAGCGCCACCTGCGGCTTAACAAATTAACTTAGATCTTCCCTCTTTCATTTCCATATTCTTTACCCATGTTTTTCTGTACCGACTAAGCCACAGATATTACAACAAATAATTTGTTACATGTGTGGTTTTTCAATAGCTTCATGTTTGTAATCGGTTTCCCATTGTTCAGTGTTCAAAACTATTAGATCATGCTATAATTCTTGCACACATTTTTTTATTTATCATCCAACTTCGGCTTTCTAATGCATTAAGCCTCATAGTTTGGGGGTTTCCTGAGTTTATTTGCTCTTTATAGAATTCTTATAACTTGGGATTCATAGGCATACATAAACTTTCAGTCGCAAAAAAGTAGAAGATGATGATTTTTATATTTTCGAAAGAGTAGAAAAATGTAAATAAATTTGTAAATCTTGTGAAAATATACAATACACAGTTAAAAATGTATATATGAATCGGTCATTTTGAAAAGCTGTCAACTCCAGTTTTTCAAATTTTTCAGGAAACACAAAAAACGTTTATTTCGGCGATATTATTTCTCAATTTTTTTTTCTTCTGGATATGAGGGACGATTCTTCTATACGGACGAATGAAAGTTACAGGAACGTGAAACCGCCAAAAATGTTTGAAACAAATGGAGTAGACAACTTTTCACAATGACCGATTCATGTATTTCGCTTCTACAGATTTTAGATATCTATTTATTATAGAGCATAGAATAAATTGGATAATGCAAAAGTTCATATATACACTCAAAAAATGTTATATAAATTAATTGAGAATACAAAACTGAAGCAAAGTCTAGTTAGTATTCAAAATATTTTTATTGAAAAACATGCATCTCTCTTGTTGCAATGCACTATAGTAATTTTTATAGTCTCTAAACATACTTTGTTTAGACTGCGGGACTTATAACACCAGTTTACAGAATTCAGGCAATTTCTAGGCTATGGCAGTTGACAGTGATTTCTTATGTAAAATCGTGTGCTGAATCCGAAAAAAATATCAAGGAGAACAGTTTTCGAGATATTGCCAAATTTCCATATTTTTCATTTTTAAAAAAAGTTACTTTACTTTATTGGAGATATCTCCGGTTCTAGTTGGCCGATTGCAAAGTATGTTTTATTGAATTAAAAGTAACTGAATTTCGTATCAACCGTATGTAATACACTTTCCAATCAGATTACCGGTTAAGGCACTATTTATTAATTTCCAAATTTGTATCAATTTTAGCAACATTTAGAAATTTTTTTTTTGTACTGTGAATTACACGGAGAAAACATGTTTTTAGACCCGGTTTCTTTATTACGTGTTGAAGCCTGATCTATTATAAAGAAAATAAGTGTATGCTTATCAACATTTTATCAAATTTTTTCGAAATGTAGTTAAAATTTATGCAAATTAATAAATAGTGCCTTAACCGATAATCTGATTGGAGAGTGTGTTACATACGGCTGGTACGAAATCGAATTACCTTTAATTCAATAAAACATACTTTGCAATCGTCCAACTAAACCCGGAGATATCTCCAATTAAGGAAAGTCACTTTTTTAAAAAATGAAAAATATGGAAATTTGGCAATCTGTCGAAAACTGTTCTACTTTCTATTTTTTTGATATTTTTTTCGGATTCAGCAAACGATTTTACATATGAAATCACTGTTAACTGACATAGCCTAGAAATTGCCTGAATTCTGTAAGCTAGTGTAATCATTTCATTTTAAGCTCTGGTTTAGAGATAGATTTTTGTAATTAACGTGTCCTGAAATCGTATATCTTAGGGGATACAGTTGAAATAATTCTTAGATTACTGCCTGTTGTTCTCGAGATTGTGCATATTTTTCTTGGCATAGATTCAAAACTGTGTTTTATGGTATGATTAGTCTCGTCTAGAGTGAACGGAAGCCTAAGATAACTCCTATTATCGGTATAGCAGAAAAATCTGCTGTAATAATGTGTATTAGAAATAAGGAATCCAAATTACTTAACAAAGCACGTTGGAGGTACCAAGAGAGGTAGGAAAGTGTTGAAATAAAACGCGATAAAAACGAATTTTCAGCTGATTAAATTTGGTAAATATATATTTCGTATTGGTTTGATAATTCTCTAGTTAATTGCAAAAGGAATTGGTGTTTGTCTGACAATTGTCGATGAACCTCAATATCTGTGAAATGACGGTCAGTTGGAGTGGTACACCCGCAAAGTTTTGCCACAAAATATATAAATATCAGCTCAAATTGCTTTAAATGTTTGATCAATTCATGAAAATATAGAACAAACTTACAAGAATCTGGTATTATTAAGGATTGGTAGTATAAATAATATTGAAACAATTTATATAGATATATCAGAGTCTATAAACAATTTTAGTTCTATATTTTCATGAATTCACCTTTGAGATGAAGATCAAACATTTAAAGCAATTTGAGCTGTTATTTATTAATTTTCTGGGCTAATTTTGCAACTGAATCACTTTACATAACGATTTTTCAAACGTCCAAAAACAATCATGTTTGAAAAATTGCTATATTTTTCTTGTAAATTAGAATTTTGAAATTCTGCAGTAATCGAAAGTTAGGGTATGAAATGCACTAAGAATTAGAACATTCAGCTGATAAAAAATTCCATTTGTCTCACATTTATAGGCAAACATAAAAACCCGAGCCACTACCTTACCCTACAAAATAGAGATAGTAGATACTTCATTTATATTTTAAAACAGTCAGAAATTACAATTTTTCTATGTTGAGGCTAAAATTTTTCAAAATAAACAGTGTGCACAAGTATACGAAATAATTTTTTAAAATATTTTTTGAAAATTTTTTTTTTAAATATTTATACATATATTTGTAGAACGTATTTTAGGAAAGTACCAAAAAATATTATTTTTTATGCCCTATTATTAATCGAATTGGGTACCTATATTATTTGAAGTAATTATTTGAATTTATGGTAATGGTGGTAATTATTTAAGCTTCTTGAAAGAGGAATCGTAGGGTATGCCTAGGTAAAATATTTCCCTTGAAAAATTGGTAGGGTCGTTTATATAATGTTACCCGTGCAAATGTAAAAGTTCCTAATTATACAAGAATCAATATTTTAATTGACACTGTAAGAAATGAAGAAGCTTTTTTAAAAGTCAAATAGATTATACTCTAAGAATCAAGTAGAATATAATTTATCTATTTGGTGTGATGTTATGCAATTATCAGACCAACTCTACCGTCCTTAGCATACTTACCGTATTATATACGCATTTTGCAGATATGACAAAACCCCTAAAAATCTCAGTCAAAAATTTTTAATTTAAAATTAAATTAGAATTTTAAATTTTTAAATTCCTTTTTAATAATTAATTAATTTTTTTTTGGCATAATTTAGGTATTATTTTAACTGAGATCATAAGAATTCATAAAAAAGCAAAAACTCAAAATGTCGGATACGGTAAGTATGCTAAGGACGGCAGAACTGAAATCTTATCAACATCGCATAAAGCGATTTATCGCCTTAGATTTCATCGGAATCTATTCGCGAAATCTGCTAGATTTTGATGGTAGTCTGTCACTGGTAATACAGTAATTTACAATATAAAAATTTTGAATTCAATTTTTGTAATCCTTTCTGTATTCTCATTTTATTTATATTTTAAGAATGGATAGAACACTTACATTATCTAATTTATCCTATTCATAGGAAAATCTGTGGGCGCGAAATACACTTTTTTTACACTGTGATGATATGTTTAGAAACTATAAAACTTTACTTACATACAGCTAACCCTTCGATAACACGGTATAATGGTACCGTGTTATAGAGAAACCAATTTTATACGAAACTTAGAAGTCATAGAAATTTGAACAATTGGTACCATGTTATATGGAAACCGTGTTGTAGGATACTACGTGTTATATAGAAACCGTGTTAAACGAAACTTAGAAATGGTATAAATATGAACATTTGGTTCCGTGCAATATCGAAACCAAAACCGTGTTATATGGAGTATGTAATCTGAACTAAAGAATGAACATAGTTTTGGTTATAAGAAACATTATCGGTTTGAAAATGATATTTGGATGAAAAAACTTTTATTATCTTTCCAATAATATAAAATAAACATTTAATATTCAATTTAATTCATTATAATAAACTATAATAATAATAATAATAATAATATGGTATACAAAGTCATACAAATAAAGTATAGTTGCATAGCCGACGTAAATTTACATATGTACATTAATTTGTGCCTAACCTCTAAGCCGTGTTATAGAGAGACTACATCCGTGTTATACGAGGGGTTCCGCAATTTTGATACCGTGTTATATGCAAACCGTGCTATTGCAGGGTTACGTATTTATATTTTTTCGTACTTATAAAAATCATCATCGGTTTCCTATTTGAAAGGCTATGTGCGCTTATACGAGTAACTTAACTTTTTATGCGAAGGGAGAGGGGAGTTAAGCTGAAAAATATTCTTGTAAAAAGTGTAAAGCACGAACAAATAAAATAAAATTTCAACTTATTAGGAAATTATTAGGAAATACTGAGAAACGTGTTGGTATTTCCTCAATATAGGTACATATCCACTACATACAATATAGGTATGGTATTTTTCCACTTAACTTTTTTAACCTTTTTACTTCTGCCCATTTAACTTTCGCCCTTCTTCTCTTCTCTCTTTCATTTTTACTTTTGACATTTTCATTTACACAAATTCAGTCACCTTTATTTTCTCGTCTCTTTTGGATAAATTCGGTTTAGATAGACAGCCATTGAACAACCATTCCATGCAACATCCCAAGCATTGTATATTTATTGAGCTTTTATAAATAAACTTTCTGATCTATTTAATTTAATTCATAAATCTACTATAATTCAAGTTATTTGTTACATTTTCATTTTCAATCATTATTTAAGATTTATTTGCACGAATCAATCCAAATACCTAATACTCCTTGTAAAATAAAATTCTACGATAAAATTCATGATATAAATTAAAACATTAAAAATGTCATTTATAAATAAAATAAATTTAATTTAATACCATTTAAATTAAGAAATATTTGTAACCATTTGAAATTAAAAAAAAATTGAAACATTTTATTTTTAAGAGAAATTCCCATCAATTATGTCTAATTTGTTTTGTTTTCAATTATTATAACTATTTTGGCAATAACGAAATTAAACATTGTATAATTCAAAATAAGACAATATCAGTTAAATTAATTTTTTGTTTGCTTATTGTATTGTGTGTGTATTATAATCTGTGATAGTTTCTCTATAATTCCGGACACAATGCTATATACAGAATTTTGTGGCTTTTATCTTGTTAAGCGAAAATTAAAAATTCGAAATTTAAGAAATTTGTAATGATAATTTAGGACAATTTTTTTTTTCTTGTTAAATTATAAAAGTATAAAAATGTCTTAATTTTGATTTATATAAATATCTTCGATATTCTCTCTGTCCCACAATTACAATTAATTTAATTTTGATAAATTAGTAAAATGTAACAAAACAAAAATAAAATTATTATTAAAAAGAATTATAATATAAATGGTCCAAATTTCACCCGACCCCCATAAAATACTAAATATCAAAACAGGTAGTTTGTACCTAAATAATCATAAATAAATTTACAAAATCAAATCAATAACCAAAAAAAAGTTTCATACAACATTTATTCAACTGCATAATTTATATCTAAAAAAGCTATTTTATGCAAGAAGTATAATTGAAGAATACATTACCTACATAGCTTCTAACAGATATAGACCGTTATATAAAAACACTATCTATGTATCTAGCTCATTTAAGCTTGTTTAAATGAATTAAAAATGTCCAAAAAATAGACAATCTGTAAAAAATTAGTATAAAATAAAATGGGAAAAATTGGGCCATCAAGTATTTTCATATTTTTCATATTTCTTTTTTATACAAAACGCAAAAATTTTTATTTCTGCTATACTGTACAAAATTTTTTAAATGTAAAAAATCAATTTATTTAATGAAGAAAATGTATTTAAATAATTTAATAAATATTAATAATAGATGATTTATTAATTAGAGATGTAAAGAAAAATCGGCGTGGATCAATTTTAAATAAAAAACGCTTATATAGCAATTTCACACCAAAACAGCAAGAAATTGTGATTTTGGTCACGACCCCTTTCAATTTCGATAAACATTTCAGAATTGTTAGGATTGAAAAAATATTCAAAATGCATAGTTTGGTTTCACCATCCGACTTACTGTTACGAACAGAGGGTAACCCAAAATGTCGAATATTTGCAAAAATATCGGGATTTGCGCCTTGTTTTAACGCTTATATCATATGGAATCAGTAAAATGACCGGTATTTTGAAAGTGTTATTAAAATTTGTATAAAAATATACTTCTTAATAAAAATATCAGGTTCTTTCAATTTTTTCAATTTTGTTCACCGATAGATAGAATAACCTCCTTCAAGATGTTTTGTTTCCAAAGCTCTAAACTTTACACATATCGTATCAAAAATGTACACTGGCAGCCGTGGTGGTTTTTTAACTCACATGAAACAAAATGGTCAGTTGCTCGGCGATTTACACGATGACAGTAATTAACATTTTCATTGTAAGCTACTCCGATTTCCCCGTGATTCCATGTGTAAAAACTGCAATCATAATTTTAAGAATTGAGAGAAATTGAAATTAATTTACAGAAATTGACATTTTCATTTGCATGCAATCGTAATTTTGGTCATACCGAAGATACGATTGCATGCAAATGAAAATGTCAAACTCTGTAAATTAATGTCAATTTCTCTCAATTCTTCAAATTACGATTGCAGTTTTTACACATGTAAACGGGGTGTTATTTGTTTGTTCCTGAGAATAGATAGTAATTCCGGTAAAATCGTGTCTTTCTATCAGTAAACTATCTCAAATTACACGACTCTACAAATTTACAAAAACTTTCACTATATATAATATGTCTATAGAAAAGTCATAATTTATGAAACGATAGCATTTTATTAACGTCAATGCAAAAACCTGTCAAGTAATGAATAAAGTAATTTCTCGGCAATTTGTCCAAATCTATCTATCTAATTCTCTAATAAGATAGGGGGGCTACCTTTTTTTTCACCCATATAAAATATTTTCAGATATAGGCTTCAAAGTTGACATTGGTTTAAAAAACGAAAAATGTAATTTTGTTTTACTTATTTTCACGATCATCACAGCCATATCACTGATATTATTGGCACGTATTATACCTTAAAATTTTCACCTCACTTTTGTCTACAACATACAAATTCAATCAATTTGAAACTGATTGGCTGACAATTAATATTTTGGCAAGCATTTATGTGAGGTATGGGCACTCAAAAGTGCAGTTTTTTGAATTTTGCCACTTATTTGGAAATTTGGAGCCAATCGGAAAAAACCATTAGGATATTCGGATTCTACGGAAAATTTTACTATAGAGAATGTTATCGCCATTCGTGGTGGTAAATCTTGTTTAGTAGTGTTATCAATCAACTATTGCCTATTCGCATATAAATTATATGTAATTTTTCGTTTCTATACTATTAAATTAATCTGTTGTTGTTTTCTGGACATATTTTATCATTTGAATATGGTACGTTTGAAGAGGATTCAGTCCCATATAATCATTTTTATTTCTCTCACTTTGTTGCCTTTCTAAATTCTTTGCCTATTAATTAAATAACATTATATTTTGAATTAATGGGTTTCGTCTAGTTGGATTCGTCGGAAAATCCATTTTTCATTTTTGCATTTTCTTAAAATACATATTCTCAAATAAAATATATATCCCCTCACAATATAATGAGAATTGGTGCACTCGTTCCACAGTAATGACTCTATGACGTTCAAACTTCCGATGAGATTGTTTTGTATTGCGAAAAAACTAAAATTTGACCACATTAAAAATCTGATATTTCAGTAAAATGGTTGTCATTTTGGTACAAATAAAATTTTCTCAAAACCCTTTATTCAGGCCTTTAAGAAGACAATATTATAACTCAATTCTGGTTTGGTTATCACAGTGGTTCCCCACCTTTTTTGACCAGGGACCACCGGTTACGAACCAATGGGTTATCAGATAAGCGTTTCGGAAGATATCGTGGCCATCCCGAGTGGTCTCGAAAAAATGTGACCTATTCCTATTACAACTGCTTTAAAATATAATTTTTGATAAGTATATTTCCCGCAGGCCGTATTACAATGAAATTCAATGTACGTTTTCTCGGGAACCATTCGTTCATTCAGCGCATCCACAAAACTGATATTTTTTAAAGATCATTAAAAATTAAGGTGTAACTTGTTAGCCTAACCTCCTAATATGTTCGTAAAAATGCAAGTTTTAAATTCAAAAAGTAATATTGTATAATAAAAATTGAATTATTTCTCGCGGAGATATAACTGTTCAAAATTTGTAGACTTGGTAACCTGGTAAATTTGGTAAATATATAGATAAATATCTGCATATATTGTCTAAGCAGTATGTGAGAAAACTGCATACATGATTGTTTGGTGACAATTTCTGGGAAAGGTCGTAAATTACTATTCTAATATTTCAAGAACAATAACAGCAGTATTTAATTAGGTATATCATTTTCAATATTATATAATAGCTTATTTATATTGCATTATAATAAAATATCTTTTAAAGCTAATTATTGTCGATACTGTTTTACAATTATATAATTTAAGGTAATCAATAAAATATATATTATTTTTAAAGTTGCAATTACTATTGAATCAGTAATTTTAATTGATATATTAATAATTTGTCAATAATAGGCTTTCATTTAATAAATCTGCCAATTAGGTAGGGGCAAAAAAAAAAGATGCCCTTTTCAATATATATTCGGATTCTTGAGCTAAAAATATTAATACGTT
>JANTOP010015251.1:0-14235 GCA_027564815.1 Symmerus nobilis | reverse complement strand
GGGGGGGGGGGGGGGGATAATATCAAGCCTTTCTATTTCCCTGTTCAGCCATCGGTTGATCACAATTTCAAACAGTTTGCCCAGGCATGCAAGCAGCGATATTGGTCTGTAGCTAGCTGGGTCGATCCTGTCTTTGTTGGATTTAAGGATCGGGAATATCTTTGCGCATTTCCACTTGTTGGGGAAATATGATATATTTATGCAATTGTTGAAAATAATGCATAAGATTTTTACTGCTATCAAAGGCAACTTTTTTATCACTACGTTTGGTATATTGTCCAATCCACTAGATTTTTTGCAGTTTAGATTTTTTATTATCTTAGTTAGTTCTTTTGGGGTCGTTAAGCAATGACTGTCTCTAGTATCAGAGGTGGATGGGGACATTTCGGAAAAGTTTGTTATATGTATACTTGTGAAGTTATTAGCCACTGACTCTAACCAACTTCTTGTATGTAATCGAACTTCCCTATTGTTCCTGTCATTCCCCATTCTACTATTCTGGGAGTGGACCTTTTCAAACTGTTTTCCCAATATTTGCCCTATTTCCGCGGTGTTGTGCGTCTCTCCTTCTGGGCCTTTAAGTTTTTGTATAGGGGTGAAAGTATTGTTGCCTACAATTCTGTTGACGTTTCTGATCGCGTAACTATCCCTTTTTATGTTTTCAATCCTGGAAGCCCATTTAGTACTGAGGTGCTTCTGTATGCTATTCTCTATCATTATGGATACGCATCTTAGTTCCGACTTGAATTGTTGGCCTTCCGGGAAGCTCATATGACCGTGAATTAGATATTTGTGGTGGATTTTCCTCTGTAGGTTTTTTTTATACTTGAGCAATTTCAGTATTGGAGTTGGGAGATCTATCGACTGATTACTATTAATCTTTATCTCTTTTATGTTCATAATCATAGCATCGTGGGTCGTAGTCGTGATTATTTCCACTAGTTTGTCAATCTCCGGTATATTCAGATTTCTACTAGCCAGTTCCAATTGATTTAGTGCGTTTAGCTTAGCGTTAATTCCTCTCCGAAACCTTCCCCAGTTTGCCCTTTTATAGTTAAGAATTATCTTTGGATCTACTAACTTGATTGTGACCTTTTCTATTTCATTTAGGTTGACGAGCATTTGGACCCCGTGATGGTCTGAGAGGGAGTTAGGGATGCAGCTAAGGTGACCCTGCTGGCTCTCCGGGTATATAATCTTTATTGTGTTGTGTACTAGATACATATCCAAATATGAGCCACTTATTTGTCTTGTCGGGTGTAGGGTGTGCACCAGTTTAAGATTCATGCTGGTTTCTCTATCGGCAAGCCAACCATTGAGTACATTACCATTTGCATTATTCGTTTTGTTTAGCCAATTTGTATGTCTTGCGTTGAGATCGCCCGCCACTATAAATGGTTGGCTGTTAGTGAAGTCGGTAATTGATTGGAATAGTTGGTCCAGTTCCGAGCTTTTCAACGTTTGGCGCGGTATGTAAAGGGATACACAGGCTAGGTTCTTACCATTGCTTAACTGCAGCCTAATTATGGTTGCCTCAATGTTATCCAAACCCACTGGCTTGTTCAGGATATCATGTCTGATACTTTTTTTATGAGAATGGCAGTGCCGCCGCCAGGGGATCCAGCTCTGTCTGTTCTAACTATTGTATAGCCTGGGTAGTATACTTTATGTCTTAACGTTAATTTTGTTTCGCAAAGTAGTAGCATGTCTGGGTTATGTTTATTAATGAATAGCCCTAATTGGGTCCTTTTCGATAAAGAAATCAACGAGCACACGTTTAATTGTATGATTTTGATTATATTAGCAGGCCCCATCATGATTGGATTTGGAGATTGTGGATATTTTCAGAGAGGAAAAACAAAAGAGCCTCCCTCTTCTTATAAGGTTCAATAATCTTGCTATAATCAACAATAAATTGATTTATTGTTGATGACAGCTTCACAATTGAGCTACCCATATGTTCCTGGATCTCTCTTTCCAGAAACTGTCTAAATGTGAGACCAGCAAGGGGGGGGGGGGAGTGTTTATCACTTGAACTCCTTTGTTAGGGACTTGATTTTGGGAAGTTGTGGGGATAGATATATTTGGAGAGCGATCAATGTTTACCTGTTGATTATGTTTGTTGGTGTTTCTGCCCGTATACTTGCCAGCATTCACCATGTCTGCATACGAAATATTTGTTTTGACCATGTTTCTAAAACTATTCGCCTTTTGTTCTGCCAGTTGTCGAGTTGCTTCCCGCTTCTTTCTTAAATCGTCCAATTTTTGTCTGTAGAATGGACAGGCCTTATAACTGGCTGGATGACCTTTGTTGTCGCAGTTGACACACGTGACATCGTCACTTAATACTTCCTTCTCCGCTTTAGCTTTTTCGATGTATTCGTTTCTTGGGCAGCTTCCCCTTGGACGTTTTGTGTTACATTTAACGCACTGATAAGGATTGAGGCAATTGTTCGTTACATGCCCCAACCCTTGGCAGTTTCTACACTGTGTGATGTCTATTTTCCTAGTTGTCCTAGAATTCAGGCGTTCCCAAGTAATGCCTTGATTTAGTACACTCTTAATTTTTAGTACATCTGCCATGTTTGATGATGCTGTGAACTGCACCAGCCTTATGTCCGTGATTCGTGATCCACTTTTAAGGTTGCTGAGTTTCTCGATTTTGCATCCGGGAATTCTTGGTTGCAGGTCTTCTAGGATTTCATCATTCGAGTAGCTACCGTCGATACCTCTAACCACAAAGTTCTGTAGTTTGATTTCCTTGGGCGTGTATGTATGCCCATGGATATTGGCGTTTTGGCACATCTGCTTCACCGCTGCGAAATCTTTTAGGCATTTTGTTTGTATGTGAGATGTTGAACTGTTAGCCTTCTTGATTAGGAAATCACTGTGGTTTAATGTACTTTTCAGTTGGTTTATTGTTTGTTTATGGTTGATTCCACGTACAACTATCGGTGGCATTTTGGTGTTGACTTTACTAATCTGAATGCCCTGTTGAGGGACATTAGGCATGTCGAGCCCCTTGGAGTTTGCGACATTGCGTTTTGTCTTGTCCTGACCGAGTGCAGGAGCATCTTCTATTGATGTGCTTGGATTGGGTAAGGATGGCACAGCGTGTGGAAGGAGTGGCCACGGGTTCGTTTGGTTCGCAGACTCATTATTAGTGCCCATTTGCTCTATGGCTTTTTCTAACTGAGCAATTTTTTGTGCCATCAGGTTTATTCTTGTTTCCAGTATTTTGTTGATCTGAATCAGCTCTTTCTTTGAAATTGTTTTTGTTGGGGTCGGCGATTCTTGGCTTTCACTGGAGTCACTACCACTTTCTGACCGTTCCCTCTTTCCAGAGGTTACAGTGCCGTCGTCTGAGAGCATATCCGTGCAATCCGTGTCGCTTCTACCCGTGTCGCTAGTTTCCGGTGTAGAGTCACCATTACTGTCCGCTTTGACTTTCTTCTTCTTTTTTCCCGTCATTGAAGACGGGTTTTAAGTCTCGGCACGAGACCAAAATAAAATAAATTGTATCTCGGTTGTTTTAATAAAAACAATTTTCTTTTCCCTTGTTATCGCTTTATTCACTATTTAACACACAAGTATATGTATAATACAACCTTCTCCACTGAGCGACGATGAATGAATGTTCAGACAATTTCAAATTAAATATTTATATTCATTTAATTTCAAATTCATTCATGTAGAGTTAATAAGAGAAAGTTATAAAGGACTCATTATTCAATTACAGCTAGATGCCGATGGATGCTGATGATCTGGAAGACAAATAGAAGAAGAAGCCTACAGATGAATAATAAAAAAAAACGACCCGATTTCAAACTGCATTAATTTCTAAAGATATTAATTATTTATTTATTTCTTAATTTTGCACTATTTTTAGGACCAAATTTTACGACCGGTTTGTTGTTATTCCACTGTTAATTGCTAAAAAATAGAATAAAATAGATAACCTAGCGGGTGTGGCCATAATTGCCCAGTAACCACTGCGGCTACAAATGAAGTTATTGTGGCATCCTGATATGTATTAATTAGGTCAATTTTGTGCTGGCCATAAAGCGCAGAATTTGTCGTAGTGATAAGTTCACGATATCCGTCGGCTCAGTGTGTTATAGCTCGAAGTATCGCAATCGTCTTGAGTCCGGCCCTACACAATCACAAAGGATGTGTTCGGCTGTCTCTTCTTCCTCTCCGCAGATTCTACACACGTTATACTGTGCTAAACCCATCTTATGGAGGTGGTTTTTCAAGTTACAGTGTCCATTCAGTAGTCCTGTTATTTCCCTGATCTAGTTTCTAGTTAGATTTTAATATTCTTTCGTTCTTTTGATAGAGTGTGTGGTGACCCGTCGGTATAACACCTGCGAGGTGCAGGCCCGCGGTGTGGTGAACACTCGGTAGCAAAGAGTGCGTGACAATAAACGCCTTTGCATGGGTTTGTCCTGGTGATTTCTCCCAGCACAATTTTTTCCTATTTCCGGCCTATTCTGAAATCATTCTGCTTGCCGTGCATTTTGATATTCCACAGAATTGCTCCGGCCAATGGAAAGTTAATCCCCCTCCTAACTTGGCTAGAAGATCGGATATTTCGTTGCCTCCAATTCCTGTATGCCTCAGGACCCAAATCAATTCAACCTTGTTGAGTTGACTTAGGTCGTCTAGGACATTAAGGCAGTTTTGTACCAGCTTAGAGTCGATTTGGTAGGACTCCAGTGCTTTTAGAGCTGCCTGGCTGTCAGAGAAAATTAAAATTTTTTTGTTCTTGTATTTCCTACTGATGCTTTCTCGTATACAGAATTCTATAGCGTAGACTTCGGCTTGGAAAACAGTGGCATGCTGCCCGAGATTTCTGACGAACTGAGATTTAGGTTTTTTGCCGAAAATTCCGACCCCGATGCCTTCGTTTGTCTCAGAACCATCTGTATACCAGATTATGTCCCCCATGCCGAACTTGTCCTCGTTTTCAGACCAGTCTGTTCGGCTTGGGATTCGTATATTGAAATGCTTTTTAAAATGAAATGCCGTTAAAGTTTTATCGCTCGGCATTCCCAGAACTGGATGTGTCCCAACTATGTCAAAGATTTCCGAAGTTGGGACGGGACAATAGGGATAGTACACCACCCTGTGGTCAACTTCTCGTCGCTGTCGCCACTATTACATCCCGTCCAAGAGTAGTCTTGATTCTACGGGACCCCAGCATGGCATGTATCTAGTCACCAATAGCTGGGTCCTATTCTATAGGTAGCTCTCTTGATTGAGTCATAACATGTATTATTGAAGGCTCCCTCTATATCTATTAAGTCCGCCAAGACTACCTCTTTCTGCTCAAGTACATATTCAATTATATTAACAAGACTATTCAGGGCAGTTTCAGTCGATTTGTCTGCCTGATAGGCGTGTTGATTCGTGTGTAAGAGGTTATACATTAGCAACTTGTCCCTAATGTATTAGTTTAGTACTTTTTCCATCGTTTTGGGAAGGAACTTGAAATAAGACTTATAGGACGAAATGTTTTTGGACTGAAGTCCATTGCACACCCGGCCATAGGGATATTACCGACATTAACCTCTGTCCATAACGTTGGAATATGTTCTAATGCCAGACTAGCTTTACAGATTCTGGTCAGAATCGGTATGGTTTACGCTGCCCCGTATTGGAGCATCGCTGGGAAATACCGTCTACACCAGGCGATTTGTAAGACTTAAACGTGCTAATGGCCCATTTAATGGATACTGGGTTTGAATATGTCCGAGGCTAGGTTCCAAAGTCTCCTAGAGGGCCTTACAGCCCGTGGAGGCATTTGGATAGCCGTCGTAACGTCTTTCAGAATTTTAGATTCTGGAAAGTGTGTTTGAAGTAATAACTCCAAAGTTTCCAAAGATTCTGTTGAACTGCCATCTGGCTTTTTTAGGAAGCCAATTTTAGCAGCCCCCCCCCCCCCCCCTTTTGATAGGATCTTGTGGATTCTGGCACCTGTGGGCAAGTCCACGATGTTTTGACAGATTTTTTTCCACGCGACCTTCTTTTCGTTTTTCGTATTTCACGATTGTATTGGGTGAGGGACTCCCGTTCTAGTTTTAGGTTCAAATTTTCAGTAGCCACGCTCAGTTCATCCTGTAGTGGGTCCGGGTTTACGGTCCCCACTACAGTGCCCTGAGAGGATAACAACAGGATATCATTTTCTGACCCGGAGTCTTCGGAGGTTCCTCGACTCAGTTCAGGAAGCTGAACGATATTAACGTCGCTATTAGTTTTTGTGTTTTTGTGTAAGTAATGGTATCCGTATGATTCCCACGAGTACCACAGGAAATCTTGATCCGTCTCGACAGAGCCACGGATGTCGAGATAAGGCTACATTAAAACCAAAGGTCGCCCGGTATCTGTAGTCTGCATACTTAGAACTGAGTACCCCCTCAGCCACGCAGCCTTCGGCACATGAGTTCAACCTTGGCTTGGGGCAATATATACTAACCCTAACTTCCCTAACAACCTTTGTCTATCTAAAATAAATTATAGTTTATGGAAGGGAAGTAAAAAGGGATAAACCACAAATCACCGCGGCGCGTCGTATATTTAGTAAAAAAAAGCTCTTAATTCTAATTTTTTTCCTACAAACTTAACAGCTAATTCACTATTCACACATTCTCTTTATTTAAATTTTATTATTTATAATTTATTTTTATTAATTAAAACCTGAAATAAAAGAGAATTATTAAAATATGAAGGACAATTTCTTCGGGAACATTTTCTTTAATTTTTAATTTATATTCATTTCCTATCCCCTTCGAAAACCATTAATAGCGAGACAAGTTGCTGAACAACCCTTTCCGTTTGGACGTTTCTCGGTCATCCACCATCTCTCGTCTTCATAATTCAATTAAAAATCATCTCGATACAGGAACTTGTTCTTCAAGTTTCCATGTTCAAGAAACCTTATTCGGTCCCCAAACCCATAATTTCATCAAAAATACAATGGGTTTGGATAGCATTCTATCTATCCCCTCGGATATTTACTATCCTTAACCACAGGTCTTCCATTCCCAACCCCCGGTTACCCGTTCCAATTACCATAATCTGGTGAAAGGACAATGAATTTTATACGGAGAAATTTATACCCAATATATAATCATTTATGACATGTTGTCCTTTAAAAACAAGTCCCTAGTTCGTTTTTTATATTTTTTTTTGTTAACAACCCATCTCCAACCCTTACCGGGGACATGTTTTCTATGTTCTACCAAACCCGAAAAAAATATATGAAAAATGATTTGTTATTATTCAGAGAGAGATGGTGGATTTGGATCCGATGGTGTTATACCGTGGATTATACAGCCACGATTTCCAACTGTTATTTTGGCCGATTTCCAACCTCGAATATTAATATTCTACGACTCGAATTCGGATGGCATGGATAAATGGGGGATGGGGACTGTAAGTTAGGGTTGGTTTCTTTTTCGTTAGAGGATATCAAATATAGTGGTAAATAGTCAAACACCAGGAAAAGTGCATTTCAAATGAATGGGAATGGGGTGGATATACTACTCGACGAACCGATAAGAAGAATTGCAGGTATTCTCGCATGTCGATCCATCCCCCCCCGGTTAACTATAATCCCCACCATTAATCTAAAAGATACGTTGAAGTGTCGGTGTGAAGAGATAATAGAATGTATCCAATCATCTTTTCGAAATTTCCCATCCCTGGGGGATGGCCCCCGGTGGAAATGGTTGAATGTTCTAAAGAGCCGAAAAGTACTCCATTAAATTAATAACCAACAATTTATGTCCCTATTTGTTAGTCATTATTACAAAATCTTGTGTTTATCCCAACAAAAAGGATCCCCATTTACTTGACCATTGCGTGTTCTCGAACATAAAAATTCTGGGCGGTTTATGGGTCACTCGTATCCTTTATAGTCCCTCTGCTATCCTAATAAAATACACGCAATTGTCAATGGAGCTATCTACATATCCGATTTATAGTCGGATGAGAGTATGAGTTCACTTCCCATTCAGATTTTCCATTTCCCAATGCGTTTGGTTTTGATCGGAAGGTAACGCGTCGGTAGAGATCAACGATCAACGATCTGTCAAAATAACGATGTAAATATAAAAGTAAAGATGTTTCTAAATAATCTAATTTATCTAATCATTTTAATCATCTCGTGCGCCGTAAATTTGTGCAGTCCAGCTAGCAATTCAATATTGGACGTAACTGTCTGCACGAATCGAATCGATTGTGAAGAAATAATCATCCAAAACCCGGGGAAATACCAAATTGAATGCGTAGATGGTCATTGTTTGTGTTCAGATAACAGTACCGTTCAGAAAACAATCGATTGTCACATAAAATCGGTAAATATATTAAGTTTTCGTGACTCCGAACTCCTACTAATCTTTCCCACACCCTAGAATCTATCAGTTAGTAATAATATCGGAGGTCCGTGTCCCTGTCTCATCACCAAATCCACCTGCACAACGAATCAGATCTGTTTGTGTATCGATAAGTACCGGGCGAGTACAGATCGGAGACGTTGCTTGAAAGAAATCGTTAAATTTGGGGAAGATTGTGAGGAGAGTAATCAATGTCTCGGGAACGATCCTTTCTCAACATGTGATTCGATTAACCATCGGTGTGAGTGTCAACCGAACTACACGTTTTATAAAGGATCTTGTCAAAGTCGGTTACCACATTTAAATTGTACCGAATGTCGTCGGAATTCCATCTGTCATCTAAATCAATGTTTATGTGACCTTGGATACGTTACCGAGTCACCAAAATCAATCGAATGTCTACCAGAAATGTATGAAACAACGGAACGGTGTATTGGAACGGTTCAATGTGTCCGAGGACTCGGATTCCCAAGTAAATGTATCGAAAATCGATGTCAATGTATCGATAGTTACGATGCGGTGCCGGTAGGGAATGAAAGGTTCATCTGTCAACAACAAAGAAGTATAATGAACCCGATTGTCGAGAAAATTAATAATTTTTTTGTCAGTTTTAGGAGATGAATGTTTCCGGGACTCAGACTGCCATCGATATTACGATAACAAGTATGCCGAACAACGGATGGTCTGTCATTTGAATGAATGTGTTTGCCGGGATGGATTCGATAATTTGAATCAATGTGCAAGGATATCGGATGGAGGGCAACTTCTCCCAGTCGGATTGGTGATCGTCACTTTGTTGAGTCTAGTTTTAAGCGTCATTTAATCGAATTTTGAATAAAAAGTAATGAAATATCAGACTGGACAATTTATGAAATTAATAAATGTTCCCTTATCCCTCTTACGGCTCTAAGTCCCACTTCGTTTTTAATCGTATTAACTGAAGGGTATTGGGTAAACTCCCTAAATCCGTACCTTTGATTTTATCTGAAATTTAAAAATCCCACGCACGCAATGAAAATTCAATTTCCGGTTAAAGGAAATTGTGTAAATATTTGCTTAACACCGACAAAAAGGAAAACCACCCTGCCCATTTCCATCGATGTTTCTCTTGATAATCCCTTAACGTCCAGAGATTTTATTGGTTCCGATGGAAGGAAATGTGAGACAGATCTTGTTCCAATTAAGTTGAATTTTAATTCAAAATCCCCAACCCTTCAGTTAACTTCTAAAATTATAATTTCGATGATTGATTTTTATTGAACAAACTGTCGGAATTTTTGGGAAACACGTACCAAAAAGACCTGATTTTCTCTGAACCCTCGTTCCCCTGGAAATAATCATCCCGTATGCGAACTGGTGTCTGGGATGAAAATGTTGTAATATTTACCCAAAACAACAAAGAAAACAGGGAAAATTTCGACAATAAACACACATTTATTTGGCATATTGGTGAATTGATTGTGGTAGGAAAATGGGAGGAGATGGGGATTCATAATTCAACGTCCCATCCCCTGTTTTTCCCCCATCAAAAGAAAATCCTTACTTCCCATTTGGTGTAGAAACTATTTGTCAATTGGAGATCGGGGACAAGGGTATGGGTATTTTGTGTGAATATGACATTTATTGATGTTGGACGGACGATTTGCTCGGAATTGTCTCGACAATATCCGAGAAAATTTGTCGCCCCTCTTAATCTTATTCCCTGATTTTATTGTCCTTCCTCCCAACAAACAATTTTCCTGATTGAATTTGAATATTATTTAAGATTTCTGGCAACGGAACATCGTTGGCAAACATAAGAAAATCGTTTAAATATAATTTTTCCCGGCTGTAAGATGGGTGGAAGGGATGGAAATCGGATAGGGATGGAGATACGTTTCGCCATTCGAATTCTAGAAATATTTTTAAAATCCGCCTTTAAGAAAATAATCAAATTTTTATCAAGGAAATTAATTTTGTTAATCGGAACGGTCGAGAATATCTCAAATTCATAAAATTAAATTTTGTTTAGCTCATCTTCTATCCAGGAAAATTTGGTTCGGTTAAAATAGGTCAACTTTTCTTATCGAAATTGCGATTTCAAAAATTGATATCGCGATCTGAATAGAGATTTTTTGAAAAGAAATTTTCGTTAAGAAAAGTTGACCTAATTTGGCCGAACAAAATTTTTCTGAAGAGGAGATGAGCAAAACTAAAAAGTAATTTCAGGAATTTGAAATAAAAAATTATTTGAGTGAAATATAAAAATTTCCAATTCAGAATTTGATTACACGGTTTAAGAATAGATTTACCGAGAAGTAATCAATTTATCTTGAGATATCCTAAGTTTTTCCAAGTCCTCAGTTCCTGAGTTCCTGTTAACTTGATAATTTTCTCGAAATTGGTAGTTTTTAAGGAAACTGTTCGATTTTTGTCTAATCCGTCACACTTCAATGAAATTACAAAATGTTAACGAAATTCCGATTTTCATAAAACGACCAGATTTCGATAAAATTGAACAATTTTTGTCAAATAACCCGATTTCTCAACGAACAATAAGTCAAGTTTTTATGAAAATTGCGAAATTTTAAAAAATATCCGAAATTTCATGTTTTCGGATTTTTATAAAATTGCACGATTTTCATAGTTTCCCGATATTTTTCGAAATTTCTATGAAAATGATGAAATTTTCCATTTCCATAAAATCGCGAAATTTCTCAATTTCCCTCGAAATTTGGGAAATTGTCGGTCCCCGAATTTTTGAAAAATTATCAAAATTTCATGAAATAGTTCCTGTTCGATTTACCCCACCAAACGGAATATTTCCGAGTTTTTTCCGGGAATTTTCTGATTATACTTTACTTTTCGTTTGAACTTTTTTACTTTATTTTTCATTTTTCAAATTTCTAATCGAAAGTAACGTAAAACAGATTTGTAACCGCCAGGCTTGCCGGGAAAATGATGTGTTTGTTTGATGGTCATCATTTGTATGAGAAGGCGTGGCCGTCGGTGCCATAATGCCGCTATAATTTGCCGGCCGGCAAAGTCGAACAAAGGTTATTTCAAAAAGGAAATTGAAAGGAAATAATTAACGGTTGCCCGTCTGTCCGTTAAATTAACATAAAAACCGCGGCAAACAGACATGAAAATTGATTGAAAATCCAAAATGACAACGAAATGATATCCGCGGTTGTCGCTTCGGATTTTTTTTTCACGGGAAATGGCAGGAAAATAATACAAAATTATACAATTTCTTTCAATTTAATTTCGTAAACACCTTGCATACCAATTAGCACGCGTTCCAGAAAGGTAAATCGGTGGACTCAGCTCTCCATCAATTTTCCCACCGTGCTGAAATGGCTATTGAGGAAGGAGAATACGCTCTGGGAATTTTTGTAGATATTGAAGGCGCTTTCGATAACACCAGTTTCGAGGCCATTAAATGTGCTGCAATAAAATTTTTATTCGGACTTACGCTGACATGGTCAGTAGCCAAATCTTGGTTCTGAGTGAAGACATAGATTACCTTGAAGTTAAGGTAAATACAGGCTGCCCACAAGGTGGTGTTCTATCCCCGCTCCTGTGAAGTATTGTAGTTGACTCCCTTATTGAAGAACTCAACGAGGTGAAACTCTTCACACAGGCGTATGCGGACGATATCTCTGTCTTAATAGTCGGGAAAAGTGAATCCTTCCAAATCCAATGAAGTTTTGTTCACAAAACGGCGAAATATCGAAGAATTCTGTTAAACTCTTCGGGGTCATACTTGATTATAGACTTAATTGGTCTTCTCATATAAAAGAAAAGTTGCTTTAAAGCCAGGTTGCTCTTATGGCAGTGCCGTAGGGTGATAGGCAAAAGCTGGGGACTTAACCCCATATATTTACTATGGATTTACGTTTCTTGTGTAAGACCCATTATTAGTTGCAGCTGACTAGTCGTTTGGTGACCCAAAACTGTGAACAATGCGACGAAATGCAGGCTAGACAAGTTACAAAGACTAGCTTGTATCTTGGTTACTGGTTATTAGAACCACTCTTACAGCAGTGCACTCGAGGCACTTTTATATATAGTGCCATTAGATATCTATATCAAACCAGCTGATATGTCTACTTCCATTAGGCTAATGAGGACTGATAGCAGTAACAAGCATCCCCATAATTTCGGTCACTCCTCCATTTGTATAGACATATTCAAACTGAATCCTGTGATGTTTGGGATTATCACTGATGGAATCACCCCCACATTTAACTTCATAAAAAAATTCTCTACCAAAATTCCGAACCGAGAAGATTGGCCTATCCGCCGGAGTCAGGGATGGTTCTCTTTACGGATGGGCCCTACAATGGGGTGACAGCCGGCGCAGGAATCTATTCTGCGAACCTCTCCTTTGAGGATAGTATAGCCCTTGAAAGATTCTACTCAGTCCTCCAGGCGGAAATTTTGGCAATATCAGCACGCACGCAAACCCTGTTAAATATGAAGTATGTTGTTCAGAATATCTTCATATGATCTGATAGTCAAGCGGCTATTAAAGCTCTAGACTCAATGAGCTTTAAATCTAGGCTGGTCCTTGAAACCAGTTTATATCTCAACAAATTAGGCTCAAATAACTTCCTAGAAATTGTATCGATACCGGGTCACAGCGGGGTGGTAGGAAATGAGTCGGCAGACGAACTTGCTGTCAGAGGGCCCAACAACTCATTTTTTCCTGATCAGAACCTGCATATGGTATCAATACTTCTAAGATCAACCCAACTCTAAAATTAGCTTCAGAATATGAACGCTTCTATAGATGGGAGAGTCTGAGTTCGTGTAAGCAAACGAAAAGTTCTTAGCCCGGCTGTTTAAAGCTACTGCGGACTCCCTCCTCTGTCTAGATAGGCCTGGTAATTGGCACGATTACACGTCATAACTCTTGAACAACCATGTTTTCAAAATGAAGCTGTCATACTCTGCAATTAGGGCTGGCTCCAGGATGGCTCTAATGTGTGCAATATAAGACAGAGTTACTGGTTTATGGTTCATTAACTGCCAGGAAGCACGCGAACTTAAGGTTAATACGATTCTGGCAGTCTTAGCTAGGATGAAATCTAACCCTAGAGTGACCGTGTAGAATCAGAAATGATGAATGGGTTTATATAAAGGACCATTGTGTCTAGGTTTTTGGGGTTTCTACACACAGGAAAATCTCGGGTTAAATTTAACGCCAATTTTTATTAGATATATGACCACGCCGATTTATGACGTAAATTCTAAGTTTTTAAGAAACGTAAATAAATATATTTTTTTTCAAGTCAAAAAAGGTTAACGAAAAATATGAAAAAGCTTATAATTTTTAAGTTATAAAATATTATCGTGCAATACGAAAAAGCTTAAAATGTTAAGTTCAAACATTTCGGTTACTTATTTCTATTATTAACGAGCCTAGGTAGTCAATCTAGCCGCTCAACCGTATTTTGTCGTTCCTTTATTTTGATAATTTAATCAATCCATTGCTGTTGACCAATTACATATTAATAGCAATGGATGTGGATTGTTTTTGATGATATCCCCAATACACAAGGAATCTTCGTATAAGAATATTAAGATAATAATTTGTGATGACACCTGGCTTCGAACCTGCAACCTCTGTCTTCAAAAGCGCGTACACTACCATTATGCCTGCCATGAAGACGTTATGCCATGGAGAAGTTTATTTTAGAGAAAAATTTAACAAAGTTAAGTTTTCGTTATTGATCGAGGGTTTTAAGCCAAAAATCCCTAAATTTTAATATGAAATAACTTAACAAACAGTTTAATAAAAAAATACTTAAATTTCAATATAGAAAAGCATAACCAGTAAAGGTAATATACA
>JANTOP010015240.1:0-14244 GCA_027564815.1 Symmerus nobilis | reverse complement strand
ATTTCAAAATCTATGTCATAACTCCATATTTTCTGCAGCTAGAACTCTGAAATTTGGTACAAATATTCTCAAAGGATTTATAATACGATCCTTTAATAGTTCCTAACACCTCCCTTAAGAAATTTTGAAATTAAAAAATCCTGGGACTAAAGGCGCATATGTCTTGCAAAATTGACTAAACAAAAATGTTCATTATTTCAAAATCTATGTCATAACTCCATATTTTCTGCAGCTAAAACTCTGAAATTTGGTATAAATATTCTCAAAGGATTTAGAATACGATCCTTAATTAGTTCATAACACCTCCATTAAGAAATTTTGAAATAAAAAAATTCTGGGGCTAAAGGCGTACATGACTTGCAGGATTGACTATAGGCAATTTCAATAGTTGATTCAATTATAAATCTATTTATTTCAGAAATCATTTGATTGGCGATAAATCGAACTAATGAATTGTTAGACATGAAACTAGACTTTCTTGATTCTAGTAATTATTTATTTGGAAATGCGTTTAAGGGTGGTTTAAATAGACCATCAGTTCCAGTTCATAGTTTTATTTTTTAGTCATGTATTATGAAGATACCACCATTATTGCGGTATAAATAATAACACGACAAAATAATGATTAGAATTTATGTAATTAGGCAAGTTCCCATGTATTAAAAGATTATATAGAATGATAAGTTTGTAAGGAAACAAATAAAGGATGTCCGGACAACAATATTTTTGAACTAAATCCCTAACCATAAAGAAGGTGCAAGGTTATAAGGGTAAGACCCCTATGCACGAATTAACGTAATATTCAGAGTACGTTAATTGCAATAATGAGCTTCCTGATCATTGTTCATTTTAAACATTAAAACATTCATTTAGTGAATTTATGAAATTTAAAATTTCAATTTAGAAATTAATTATAAGCCTATTTTTAAAAACCTTTAATTAATATAATTCTCGAGAAATTGAAAATGTATAATAGGTTGAAAGTACTCTAATATTATTTATTACGTAAGACATATCTATTCGCAATAAATAGGTACTAAAACTACCTAATACAACAACTATACCAACCCAAAAATTTTTATATTTTTAATTTGATTTCTTAGTGTTGCATAATATTAATTGTTTAGCCAAATACAAAGCAATTGAAAAAAAAAAAAACTAGCAGCTGCTAACGTTAAATAATCGTACCCGATTCTTAGACCCTATCTCCCTTTAAATATATCTCAAGAATATATACCGAACATCTATACGAATATTTATATATTATTTCTTAATATAATGGTAAAATGGTAGAACTAACATTATTATAGAATTTAAATGAAGAAATTCAACAATAGTTTAATATTTGCAATGTGCAATAATTTTCAAGGGATTTGTTGTGTGCAAATTTTGTATTATTTTTTTTTTCCTATTCAATTATCGGTTTTTTGATATAGGAGATACTAAAGTAAGTGTTTAAGATCAATTTATGTTCAACATTTTAATGGGAAATAATTTATATGGGAAATTCTGTTGAAAATATATCGAAAGACTTAGGCGAGAAGCCTATATAGGGAAAAAATATCTGTTTTGTGGTTTCTTTTCATTATTATTGGTATGTATGGGATATGCACTCCCCTATATCGCGTATAGGGATATAGGGATGTGTTTGTAAAATTATATATTTTGATCCTCTTTAAATAATTGAAGTAGTAAAATTACGCGGTTTCAAGGTTTCAAGGTCAGATATATCTCTTGAATAAAGCTCATGAAGGGCAATGAAAGGATGGTGATTTCTTTCTTATTTTTTTCGGTATAAGAAGGGTGGTTCATATGATTCCTTTAATCATATATATTAATATACGTTTGGTCACCCAAAAAAATGTACGCCCAGAAAACATTACCCTTCAACGATAAATATACAACAAGAAAAGTGACTAGCGATGCGAAAGTTAATGGAAAAAATTCAGAATACCTCGATAATATTATTAAATTCTAATTTTAAATTCCCAGAACAATTAAATTTTAATAAATTTTTCAGATTAGTAGGCTGGTTATTGAATCAACAAGGCGCGCTGAATAAAAATAATGTAAAGAAATTTGAAAATTCTAAAAACGCAGAATTATTCTTGAACGAATAATGAAGAAAGTAATTTCTCAAAATTCGAAAAAAATCAACCCCCAATTTTTGACGGCGAACTTTCGATTTTTACAAAATAAAATTTATATTATTTTGGGGACCGTTTAGAAGAAATTTGAAAAAAATTTGATCAAATCGAAATTTGAAAATTCTAAAAACGCAGAATGGTTGTTAAATGAATAATAAAGAAAGTAATTTCTTGAAATTTAAAAAAAGTCAACCCCCGAATTTTGGTGATAGTTTTTCGCCGAGCGCAATTTTGAAACACCATTGTCTAATAAAATGTTTATATATTCCGGAAGGATAATTTGAATTTTGAAAATCATGGAAATTTTCCCAGCATTTCTTTATCAGCAGATCAGAGGATCTAAGTATTGAGACTCAAGAAAAAATGTCCAATGAAATTTAATGCCAATTAATATTCAATATTAAGAAATATTGAGTAAAGAAGCTTTTCTAAGAGATCGATCCTGCGGAAAACTTTGTTCCAAATTTGGATAATCTAATAACGCCAAATTATTTCTAGATAAATACAGAATAAAAAATTTTGTACATGATATTTTTGGAAATTATCAACCCTTCAAATTTTACGATTTTTTAAATCGAATAAAAAAAAGGGATGTTCTAAGTAATAAAATAATGTTCAAACTATAGGGGTTCCCCCAACAAGTTGTATTTTTAAAATTATGTCAAAAATCGGTTTTCAAAAAATCGAATAATTTTCCATAGTCCACCGAATAGCAACTGTTATATTACATATATTAATAAATAGTAAATGATTTTGTTTTTAATAAATAAATAAATAAATGAAATTATTAAAAAATAATTTTAATTAAATTATGATAGGTGGATCATCCATATCCGCCGTAGTATCCCCAGCAAGTCATGGGGTCAAAAGAACCTATTTGGGTCCGCTATTTCAATCGGTATTTTTCTACAGCAAATTAAATTAATTAATTTTAGAAAAATAAAAGATAATTAATAATTACAAATTATACAAACATAGATAAAAACATAATCTTTTTAATTATTCGATAATATTAAGAAACAAATATAAAAAAATATGCTAATAAAAATCTAATGAAATTTCTGTGAAATTCTATTAAGAAATTGGAAAATCTGGGGTACATGAGGTACATCCGTAAAATACATGAGGTCCAGTGGCGTGGAGTCTCATGCGCAGTAGGCGCAGAGCACGCCTAACTGAAAACATTTTATTTAATAACTTCGTCAATAATCATGAAGCTTATCCAAAGCTTTTAATTAAAATATAATATTATTTTAATCATTAAAGTTTTAAAGTTAAAACCTTTGTGGGAAATTAAAATCTCTGCCGAAGCTTTAACGAATTGAATTGAATGCAGATTACCTTTGCCCTTTCTGAAAAATTTAGCTGTCGGCCTGAAATTTTGTATAAATATGTGCTTTCAATGAGTTTTCGAGATTTTTCAAGCAAGTTTTTTGAGGAAAAATCATAATTTCAAAATTTCCGATATCTAGATAGAAAATAGATTTTTAAACGAAAAAAATAACTTCGGAACTTAAAGCTTTCGTTCAGCTTTTGATAGTTTGGATAAACTTCGTGTAAAAACTCCATATTTCATTTAAATTTAATGAATGGGAAAAAATTAGAATCCTAATGATATAAAATTACATTTTAATTATAAGCTTTGAAAAAGCTTTGGAGATTTATAAAGCTGTATTTTCGAAAACTTGAAATTTTGTTAAATTATAGTTATGTGGATAGAAAATAGATTTTTAAACGTAATTAAATTCAAAATTTTTGAGCTTTCGTTTCGCTTTTAATAGTTTGGGTAAACTTTCTGCGAAAATTCCATATTTCATTTAAATTTAATGAATCGGATAAAAATTCAATTCCAAATTATATAAAAATGCATTTTAATTTTAAGCTTTCAATGAGCTTTCGAGATTTTTTGAGCTTATTGTCGGAAAAGTTAAAATTTGGTTAAGGGACCGTTATTTGTAGAGGAAATAGAATCGAGGACGTTAAAAATAAGGTTCGGAAAATAGAGCTTTCTGGAAGCTTTTCAGTTTTTACGGAGCTTTTGTACGAAAAGTTTAGTTTTGATATTTTTGTATTTTTTCTCTACGAATTTACAAACTTCTTACGGCATTACATTCCTTTGGATCCTAAGAAAATAACCGTGAAATCCAGATCAAATGTCGAGATGTCCGATATACAAATTTCTCGGCGCGAGCCTTTACGAATTTCTGAAAATTCTTATATAAATTTTAACTTTTCCGAAATATTTAATTTTTGTATTTTTACCTAACTAAATATAAAATATAAAATATAAAATTCTGCCCAGCTTATGGAGATATTGACCGCACGCCTCTGATGAGGGCGATAGGTAAAGAGTACTTTTTAGAGAATCGCTTACAATTTTCTGGAAAGTTCGAAATTTTAAAGTTTCGAAATAAATTCGAATAGGAGATAATTTAAGTAATCTATCAATGCCTTAATATCAGGGGCTCCCCTTACAACTTATATTTTTTAAATCGCGTCTAAAATCGAATTTCAATGATTTTTTTTCATTATCTTATAATATAATGATGCGAAATTATTTATATATAATTAGTGAAGGAAATTTATTACGAGAAATTTTTGGAAAAATACTTCATTTTGATTATTTTTTGTTGAGGAAAAAAATTAACATTCACACATTTGATTTTATGGATTTTTCATACAGATTTGGGAAAACCGTAAATTTCTGCGAAATTTGACTACGGAATTGGAAAATATAAGAATGCAAAACTAATGCTAAAGGTACAATGAGAAAATCATAGAACAACCTTTTTCCAAAAATTGATCCCCTGATTTGAGAATTTAAAAATGTTATTTTATGTATTTTAAGGAATATCGACTCCCTAAATCAGGGTATTGTTTTCTTTTTAAAATATTTGTTTCAGAATTTCTTCATTACAATCTTTGGTTCCATTTAACATAATCAGATTTTTCAATTCCGTAACAAAATTTCAATGAAAATTATATTTTCTCCGAAACAATCACAAAAATTAAATAAATTTTCCAAAAAAATTAATCTCCAAACGGGTGATTTTTTCAAGAAATTTATTTATCGAAATTCCTTCGATAATTCATAAGAAATAATTTAGCAACATTCGGTTAGTAAAAGCTTGGATTTGTTAATTTCATAAGAAATTATTATTGAATTTTTGCAAGCTGATTTTTGACAAAATATTAAAAATATAAATTGGGAAGGGATCCCAAACTTTATGGTATTGGTGTATCACCCTAGTTATCCCCTATTTGAATCCATTTCGAAAGTTTCAAATTTCCAATTTATCTAGAGATTATAAACATTTCCTTGAAAAATTATCGTTTTCTTGACGTTCCCTTCATATCGACCTTTATAAAATCAGAGGGTTATTTATTTTTAAAACTTTTTTTAACAGTTTCCTCATTGTAATCTTAGGTTTCATTTTACCTAATCAGATATCCGGATTTCTTAATAAAATATTCCCGAAATTGGCATTATCCCCAATTCCGACCGAACAATTTTATAAAACCGTATGGGTCGGATATTTTTGGATAAATTTTAATCTATTTTTCCAAGGAAAATTTCGTCCAAAAAAAAATTATAAATTCAATTAATAAAATTCTGAAAGGATAATAATCCCTTTATTCGTTAAATAAAATTACACTATAAATTCTGTGAATTATGCAAAATAGTCAAAAATTGCAGTTATTATTTAAATATCCATACAATATGTTCAGCGAACCAAAATCGAATTCTAATTTTATACATTTCAAGGGCCTGGGGTGGTCATTGATCCTGAACCAGAAATAAGAAATTAATAATTATAAATCAATATCAAATGAACAACCCAATAATTACATATTTTGAATTATAAACATTTAAAATAAAAAACTGTATAAAATTAAGGAAATATCTAGGAAACTTAATAAGGACATTTCACACCTGTTGCACAATTTTTCTAATTACAGATGTTGAAACAAGTTAAATGGGCAACCGGTATATATCCGGAAATAGGTAATTATCATTAATTTCAATCATGAACTGCTAAATTTTGCTTAAATAAAATTAATAAAAGGGTGAGGGTAAGGATATAAATTGTGTTTGTAAATTATTTCGCTCAATTAGATTATAAAGTTATTGATCGCGCGATTGTATTGTAATTTTGTTGCTAAGCATTTATTAATGAATTTCAATGCAACTACAGGGGGGTTGTTTAAGGACTATTTACTTTTAAGGATTTTTATGAGTGTCGTTTCGGTTTATTACCTTTATTTTGTTACATATACTACCTACATGGAGATAGTAAGTAGTTTAAGGGCACTCGAACTGATAGCTCCAAAGACCATCTCCATTTATATAGATTTGGGTTACTAAAATGTACGTTTAATTTTTTTTTTATTTATTATCTTAAAATCTTAAAATATAAAATACAATAAAACGAATATAATTTTCAAATAGTTAAAAAAAAATTATACTAATGTCGGCAGCTGTTTTAAATACAATTTTACATAATTTCTATTTCTTTTATCACTAACTTGTCGGTTAATATAGAAAAGCTAAATTTAAAAATATAATCACTTATAAATATTATCTTGTTATATTAGTTGAAGATAAATTAAAAACAATTTTAATAAATAATTAATTTAAAAAAATTATATCTCGTATATCCTGTCTCGGATTAAATATACTCACTTATAAAGTAATAGTTCCATTCAAAATATACATAATTCCTTCAATCAATTTTTAATAAATATATCAAATACTAAATTATTAATTATTCATTATTTTTCACAGACCGTATAATATATATCTTACGGTGTAATTTTCCAATATTATTTTATATCTCATTTAGACGTCTAAACCAACCGACAACCGATCAAATAATGAAGGTATGCAATGCATTTAATTGATGCGTTTGCAAGAGTGTGGATATACGAAATACAAATTTAGTGTAAATGGTAAGAGAAAAATGTTACCCAAACATGTGTATATAAAGTGCACCTTTACATTTCCATCGTCCTTTTTATAGCTAGAAAAAAAAACAACCCTTAAAAATATGTATGAGAAAATATTCATCTCCATATCCATTTATGAAATAATATTTATAATGTAGAAAATTAATTAATAATTAAATAAAATTACATCAAAATATGACATAATTTATTAATTATTTTATCTAATTTCGTTGTGAAATTGAAATTAAAATTTTAAACTATCTGGTAGTTATCCTTGCCCTTCGCTGCTGATATGAGATGATAATAGATCTACCTGTTAATTATGTATAACAATTCCAACAATATACTGTCGACCAATGTAGCGACCAGTATAAAGGATAGTCCTTTTAAGGGAATTTATTAATGCACACGCTTATAAAGTAGGAAATTACTGCGACTATCACAAGGGAGGTCATTATGATTATAAGAGAAATGCAAACAAAAGTGAAATCAAACTAATAGAACACCGCGTTTAATGAATAGTAAATATTTAAAGGGTACTTGTATTATAGGGCTGTTGAGAAGGTATAAATATCCTGAATTGCTACAATTGATATATACGCGTACTCGCGATTAATCTGATTATGGGTCGGTTGGTACGGTATGTTATTTTGACACCTCTTAATTATATGAATTGATTCATTTATTATATTTATTCAACCATTTTGTGAAACTAATTAAATTACTGGGAAATTATATTAAGGACTCGGAAATCTGAGTATGCAGGATTAAAGCTAAGGGTACAGTAAGGAAATTATTAAACAAACTTTCTTAAAAAATTTACCCCCTGATTTTAGAAGCGTCGATATATGAGGTACAACAGGAAAATGAATAGTTTTTAAAGAAACGGTTTTCATTTCTCGGAAAATTTTAAATTTTGAAATTTCGAAATTAATTCAAATAGGAGATAATTTAGGTGATCTATTAATACCTTAATGTTAAGGGCATCCCTAACAACTTCTATTTTTAAAATTCAGTCAAAAATCGAATTGTAAAAAATTCAATAAAATTGATCGATTTTTTGTAAAAATTCCATTTTCCGGGAAATGTTGTTAAAGAATTAGGAAATCTGATTATGGGAATTTAAACCCAAGGATACAATGAGAAAATTGTAAAAGAAACTTTCTAAAAAAATTTACCCCTTGATTTTAGGGGCGTCGATATATTAGGTACATCACAAGAATTAATACTTTTTAAGAAACACTTATCATTTCTCGGAAAATTTAAAATTTTAAAACTTCGAAATAAATTCGAATAGGAGATAATATTGGTGATTTATTAATACCTTAACATTAAGGGCTCCCCTCACAACTTATATTTTTAAAATTCCGTCCAAAATCGAATTGTAAGAAATTCAATAAATTCGATCGATTTTTGGTAAAAATTCCAATTTTTTTTTAATTTTCCGGGAAATTTTGTTACAGAATTGGAAAATCTGATTATGGAAATTTAAACCCAAGAATACAGTGGGGAAACTGTAAAACAAACTTTCTTAAAAAAATAAATTTCTGATTTAATAGGGGACGATGATAAGTGCAACAGGAATGATGGGTACTTTTCAGAACAAATGGTTAAAATTTTCTGGAAAATTTAAAATTACTGATTTTTAAAATGGATTCAAATAGGTGATAATTTAAGGGATCTTTTACTATCTTAAGGTAAGGGGCTCCCCTCACAACTTATATTTTTAAAATTCCGTCAAAAATCGAATTGTAAGAAATTCAATAAATTCCTCTAGGTACTGTCTGTCCTGTACTTATTTTCCATATTTCGGTTTCGTTCCCCAACACTCATAAATTACAAAAATATTTTGAAGACAACCCGTTTAGTTGGATATTTAAAGTATGAAAAAACCCCTTTTGAGAAATATAATTTAAAATTCTTTATTTATCCCTTATCCTTTATTTATACTATTTCACTATTTATTTATTGAAATATAATGGAAGGGTTTGAATGTTAACGGAAGAAAAGTTAGGTAAGAATTATGTGACAAGGGATATGTGATGGTTGTTTAAATTTACTTGGGTCCCATTTAAAAATTATCGAACCGTCATAGACCTGAATTACGATATTCTCATCGTTTCGAACCGATGCCAAACTTGATTCAGAACCTGCTCTAATCTGAGATCCGGATCCGAAGAACATTCTGTTCTATAGATTTATATTAAATGTTTAATATTAATTTAATAATAAACCCTCGCTTAAGAATTGAAACTCAACATAGGTGTTAATAAGGACACCCGCATTTTAGCGACAAGAACCATTTGGTTTATCGAGACAATAAAAAGATATCAATCTTGGGATTTGTATAAAGAAACCATAGGTATTAAGTATGTTAACAAATTGCTACAGATGTCCTACAGAGTTTAAAACAACCTCTTAATTTGTACTAGTTTTTGATGGATTGAAATTATTAAAATCGAATTTGGTTGTATGTCAAAACTAGATAAATTTTGGATGGAAATTACTGATTTGGTATTAGTATTCTAAAATTCGACGTCTCAAATGTTGAATAAAATTGGAAGGGTAGAAAGAAAATAGGGAAGGTATAAGAAGGTAGGTATAAGAATATGATGAGCATGTGATACTTAATAAATAATCCCATAAATTCTCACAAAATAATAATAAGAAATTAGTGTTAGGTAAAATAATAATACAAAATCTTAGGTATAATATGGGAAAAATCTGGTTTCCAAGGTGTACAGGAAAATTGTTTTTAAAAAATTAAAATCATTTCCTTATTGCAATGGTAGGTAGGGTGGTTATTTATAGTGACTGTAACTATATATACCCATCACCCCAAATATTATTCCTTATTTATCTTTAGACATAAGTTACGATCCAATTATTTTTTCTTCCTCTTCGTATCAAAAGTAAATTTCTTGGTGCATGAATTTCAATCAACTGCTAAAAGGTTGTTCTATTGAATTTTTTAAAAATATTTATTTCTCATACATTTGATCTAATTTATTACAGAAATTCGCATACTCCGAATTAGAGCGTGTCGATATAGGAATTATGAAATATATTCCGGATGTCTTATATCCATTTTATTTATTATACAAATACATTATTACCGTAGATAAAATTAATTTGGAATTTTAAAAAAGGCCCACCAATAAAATTAAATTTTTTCCGGCCAATATATTTCTAAATATTTAAAAAATGAATGAAATAAAATAAATTTACTATAACACAACTTTTAATTTTTCCGTCTCCAATAAATCCTATATAAACCTAAAGGGATTGATACTTTACAAAAAGTTTCTTCAAAGAAATTATTGCTTACTAATTTAGCAACAATTCGGCATAATTAGACTATCCAAGTTTCGAAGAAAATTTTGCAGAAAATCAACTATTCATAAGAAAATCTTGGAATTCAACAAATCGATTTTTGATGGAATTTTTAAAATATATCCTGTGAATAGATTCCCTGACCTTATAATTTTGATTGCAGTGGCGTGCGGTCAATATCTCCACAAGGTGTGCAGAATTTTATGGTCCCTTAACAGAATGTTACAGCCAGTATCATATGCGTTCGCTTTATGCAACAACATTTCTAGAGTATTTTCTTCGGCCGCAAAAATGTAAAACAATTTTCTTCGCATCCAAAAAAATATAATGATGCAAAAAGTTTATAAATTAGTTGAGGAAATATACAAAAATATAAAAACTAAACTTTTCGTACAAAAGCTCTGCAAAAACTTAAAAGCTCCCAGAAAGCTTAATTTTCTAAACCTCATGTTTACGTTCTAAAATATATTTTCTATCCAAATAACGATACTTTAACGAAATTTCAAATTTCCCAAAAAAAGCTACAAAGGACTCGAAAGCTCATTGAAAGCTTGAAAATAATATTTCATTTTATATTACTTAGAATCGTATTTTTATCCTATTCATTAAATTTAAATGAAATCTGGAATTTTCGCAGAAAGCTTATCTAAACTAATATTAAAAGCGCAATGAAAACTCTAAGTTTCGAACTTAATTTCTTACGTTTATAAATCTATTTTCTATCCGGAGAACGGCCCTATAACGAAATTTCATGTATTTTTAAAGTAAAGCTTTATCAATCTCGAAAGCTCGTTGAAAGCTCAAAATTAAAATGTCATTTTATATAATTTGGAATCGATTCATTAAATTTAGTTAAAATATGAAATTTTCGCTTAAAAATTTCTCAATCCATTGTAAGCTCAACGAAAGCTTTAAGTTTCGTACTTAATTTTTAACATTTTCAAATCTATTTGATAATTTACAATCAATTCAATTCATTAATAAAATAATATTTTAATTAAAAACTGGGGATAAGCTTTAGGAAGTTTCTCAGACAATTTAAAATTTCATTGATTTTAAATTATTGTGATACAAAATTGATATTAAAACGTATAAATTTAAATCGAAATTGCCAGTTTTTAATTTTTCACGGAATTTTTTAATGAAGACTTCAGATTTTATTTACGTTTAATTATTGGGAGAGAAATTGGACTCCGTACAGCTTAAAATAATATTTTAATTAAATGCTTTCGATAAGCTTTTGGAACTTTCTTAAAGCTCTTACAGAAAATCTTCAATTTCACTGATTTGAAATTATTAGGATGGAAACTAAATTTCAAAGCGTATAAACTCTTATCCGATGCGATACCTTCACGTCGATAGAGAGTATAGATTCTAGAAAACAGGACTTCAAGTACCACATATCTTTCATTGATCGGAAGAATCCCCAGGTAGGTGATGGATCATAGGCCAGATTTCGGGACATTTTTAGATAAAAAAAATTTGTAGAATAATTCAATGTTATTAATTAAAATAATTTGAGTTAGCAATTTGCAGCAATAAAAATTGGTTACGATTTTGTAGATATTTCAGGTGTGCTCTGCACCTTCTGCGCATTAGACTGCACGCCACTGAATACGTTCGGGTGAAAAATCCCATAAGTTCAGAATAGGTCAGGGGAACTCAGGAAAAATCTAGGAAAGCACAGAGAAAAGCCCCTTAAATAACAGGCAAATTCGGTGAACATTGGAATAATGTCCCTATTACAGGAGAAGGCGAAAAATATGGTTAAAATCTTGGGGAAAAATCGTGGAGTCTTAAAATGGCGCAATAATGTCGGGAAAATCAAGAAGTCGGGAAAATATTAGGAAAACTCAGAAAATATTAAGGTAAAAACTGATAAAATATACAGGAAAATTCCAAAAAATTCATCGAATTCCGATGTCAGAAATAGTTGCGAGAAACCATGCAAAATTGGAAAAAACTCACGAAATAATTTGGAAATTTTTGGCAAAATCATAAGAAAAGTCTGCAAAAATTAGAAAAAAGAATCGAAAATGTCGGGAAAAAATTGAGAAAGTTGAGAAAGGTCGATACCAGTCAGGAAGAAGACTGGGAAATTTAGGAAAAATTAGTAAAGTGTTGGGTCGGTAAAATTCGGAAAAAAAGTCTAGAAAAATATGAAAAATTTTTGGGATAGTTCCGAAAAAAATATTTTAGAAAATCAGGAAAATGTTGGGAACAGCAGTGATATTAACAAAATCAGATACATTGAAGCACCTTGTCGGGAAAATTGGAAAATATAATCAGAGAAATGCGAGAACTAGTCGGAAAAAAAAGTTGGTGGGTGGTTTTCGTAACAACGTCCATAAATCCTTTCCTGGACAATTTTAAATTTCAAATTTTGAGATTTGAAAATCTAATTTCTAATCTACTCACAAATCCGATAGGTTTATTATTGACTATCCAGAAGTATTACGGACAGTTAACGTCGTTCGGACAGCTCCGAAATTTTGAATTTAATTCCTTACGTTTAAAAATCTATTTTCTATCCAGATAACTATCCAAAATTTCAACTTTTTCGAAAATAAAGATATAAAATTCTCCAAAGCTTTTTCAAAGCTTAAAAATAAAATGCAATTTTATATAATTTGGAATTGAATTTTTTTCTCATTCACTAAATTTAAATGAAATCTGGAATTTTCGTACAAAGTTTATCCAAACTATTAGAAGCTTATCGAAAGCTCTAAGTTTGGAACTTAATTTTGAACATTTAAAAACCTATTTTCTATTTTCAAATTTTCCCAAAAAAAAAGCGCAAAAAATGTCGAAAGCTCATTGAAAGCTTAAAATTAAAATATAATTTTATATAATTTAGAATCTAATTTTTATTTGATTGATTAAATTTAGATAAAATATGAAATTCTCGTTAAAAACTTTATCAACCCACTGTAAGCTTAAAGCTTAAAGTTCAGAACTTCATTATAGCGTTTTAAAATCTATTTTCTATCCAGATCGGTCGTTTAATGAATTTAATTTTTCTCGAAAAAATCTCGAAAGCTCGTTGGAAGCACATTTTTATACAAAATGGCAGGCCAAAAGCAGCTTCATGATTATTGACAAAGTTATTAAATAAAATAATTTCAGTTATCCGTGCTCTGCGCCTACTGCGCATCAGACTGCACGACACTGTTTGATTGATAAATCTAATTATCTCCTATTTTAATTCGTTTTGAAGTTTCAAAATTTTACATTTTCCGGATAGTTAAAACCGTTTTCCTTAAAAAGTAACCGTTTTTTCTGATGTACTCGTTGTACCGGCTCCTAATCAGGGGGTCCATTTTTCTGGAAAATTTGTTTTAGATTTTCATCACTGTACATTTAGGATTAATTTTACATAATCAGATTTTCCAATTTGGTAATAAAATTTCCCAGAAATTTAAGTTTTTCACATCGAGTTTTTATTTATGAATTTTAAAAATTAAATTGGAATTTTTTTCCTACTTTAGGGTTGTTAAATAAAAAACCATGGAATTGTTAATTTTTCATTTAACTTCAAATTTTCTCTTTAATAATTTTACTTAAAAATGTTTGGAGCGAGTTATGATTTTTTAAAAATTCAGCGATTTTCTTTAACAATCTTCAGTTCATTTTCGAGCTGTTTTCTAATTAAAAATTTTTAAATTGAATTTTTTTTATCAAAATTCTCTCGATATGTTTGAACATTTTTTCCTGAATAAATGATAAGCTAAACTAAAATGTTATTTCAGGATTTTGGAATAAAAAATTTTAGGAGCGAGTTATGATTTTTTAAAAATCCATGATTTTCTTTAACAAT
>JANTOP010015229.1:0-14244 GCA_027564815.1 Symmerus nobilis | reverse complement strand
GGTTTGTATTTGGTAGGGTGAATGGGATTTTAATACCTTACAAACCCGATCCCAATTCCGAAATTCACCTCATCCCATATGACACATTAAAATACAATAAAATATTCAAAGCACGTAGAAGGCATCTTATCGGAAGAACTCTAATGAAAATTCCATCGAGATTAGATTTTTGCCAGGGTACACACGAGATACACCTTTACACCCATCAAACAATACCATATGGGTTGATTTTGGGAGGAGGAAGGAAAACAAAACCAAATTGGGGATGAATTCGGATTAAGTTTAACTAGACTTCCTCCGGATTTTTTTTTATTCACGGTATTTAAGTCGTTATCTCATTTCATAAATCAAAAGCTATATATTTCTTACATTATTCCCTAAATATATACAATCTCATGGGAAACCTGGGGATTTTCATTTCAATCAAATCGAGATGGAGTTTTGATGAGATTTCCGAGAAGGAACATCTCTTAAAGATTTTCAAATTTTTGGTAACTATCTTTTGTCGCAACCTAAAATCTTACGACTTCCAGATCGAATATAGAAAACAAACATATTTTGTAACAAGAAAGGTAAACCCAGAACACGATTCTTTTCAGTAGATGATACAGAAAGATATGTGTTTCGGTTTTCGGGACACGTTTTCCATCCCTCAACAGAAACATCCACCAACACAAAAATCGTTAAGGGTTTACTTTATGCTATTGTTACTATTTAGCTTTCTCCGTTCAATGTTTGTACAAGTGATATTGATGATTATCATACCAATTGGTTTTTAATATTGTATAAATGTATAACACACCCAATATACAATGAAATGAGAAATTGTATTGGGTTGGCATACTTATATATGGGATCCCCTCTCATCTCTATATCCAGGGGTGAGCGGGGGCTTAATAGCTTTTCAATGTTATTTCCAACCGACATTTTTAAGTGAATCAAAAGTTCTTGTCTATTGTTTTAAATTAGCACAATTTCACCCAAATGCGGATTTGGGGTATGGGGTGGTTGAAAAGAAACATTTGATTTGAAATAATTGTTTTCATTTCATTAAATTTAATTCGATATCAAGTGTATGGGGGGGTGAGTGGTATTTTGTTTTTCTTTTTACGTGTTTTGTACACGACTTTCCTCTGCCACTTTAGTGAAAATTTTTAATCGATTCTGTAAATCTGCAGGTATCACTAATTGGTAAAGTTTGATTATATGGAAATGTTATGATAATGTTGAAGCTTTTTCTACTGGATTATGTTAGGATTTGCAGGAAATAACCGTTTCTTTTGATCGGCTTACAGTTACAATTTATTTCTAAGCTATCATTTACTCAAAGTTACTTCGATATGATTCGATATTAGATAGGAAATATCCATAAAAAGTGATGCAGTAAAAATATTAGATATATCTATTCATATTATGTATGTATATCCAATTTTCCGAATGCATGATACGTGTGTGGTTAACATAATGATTTTCCATATGTAACCGAAATGTAACGTGACGAATAATGTTAAGTGTGCGTGTATATGATATCAATAAGCACCTGATGGTTAAATGGTTGATTAAGAGCACATACCCACCCAACACACCGCTTCCATTTTTATTTTTTTTTTTGCTATAGCTTACATTAGTTCAATTTTAATAGATAGGATGTGTTCTAGTGGTTTGGGGTAGTTTTGCGTTTTACACAATATTCGGGTGTTAAAATAGAATATTTTGTGACAACCTCACTGTACGTCATAGGGATCCAGTACATTTTTTTCTACTTATCTCTTTCGTATCTATGGTATAGTCAATCAATTCTCAAAACAACTTTCACATTCAGCCGACAAAGGATCTGGTTGGTATAATTTTTAATCTCTTGATACTGAACAAACTGAACAATTTCTGAAAGTTTCTGTTAAATCGAACCTAAAAGAATTTATTTTCAGGATGTCTTACTCCACGAAAATTTAGAAGTTTAAATTCGAAAAATTTTCCAAAATTTGTTAATTTCACGTACTTCGAGAATTCCAAAAATTTATAAATTTCCAAAATTTCAAAATTTTCAAAAATGGATGAAAATCAGGAAAATTATTAATTAACTTTGTATGAAAGCCGTAAAATTTTGAAAAATTCGACAATTACATGAAATTTTTGATTTTCAGAAAAATTATCGTCTTTCATCTTCCCAATTTTTTTTTATCATTTTTTCCAAAACTTCAAAATTTTGAAGATTTGTGAAAGTCGTGAAATTCTAAAAATTTGGACTCATGAAATTTTTGGTTTTCAGAAAAGTTATTGTTTTTCATCTCACCAATTTTTTTTTTCATTTCCATTTTTCCCAAAATTTCAAAATTTTGAAAATTTGATGAAAATCAGGGAAAATTTTAATTTCGTGTGTCGAAAAATTTTTGAAAAATTCGAGAATTACATGAAATTTTTGGTTTTCAGAAAAGGTATTGTTTTTCATCTCCCAATTTTTTTTTCATTTTTATTTTTTCCAAAATTTCAAAATTTTGAAAATTTGATGAAAATCAGAAAAATTTTTAATTTCGTGTGAAAGTTGTAAAATTCTGTAAAATTCAGTTAAATGAATTCAGTAAAATTAAATGAAATTTTTGGTATTCAGAAAAGTTATCGTTTTTCAACTGATTTCATATATTTAATGAAATCAAAAAATTTTCCAAGACCGGAAAATTTCATCCAAATATCCGTTCTAAGAGATTGGAAAGTTGCTTCCATGAAGTCTTAACCGAAAATATCACAGAATTTATCAATGTTCCGGTGCTTGTAATCGAACACATTTTAGGTAGTTTTTTCTCTTGAGATGTAGAACTTTTAGGATGCATTACGAATTTTCCGAAAAATCGAAAAATTTCTGCAAGAAATTTGAAAATTTGTCGATAACTTTCGAGCGTTTGTCTGAAATTGCACATCCCGGCTGCTAACAGGACTGTACTACTGTCGCAAAACAGAAGCCCTTCATCTTGGCCTTGTTTCATATCTAATCTATTTATTGTTTTTGCCAGAAATATATCTAAATTCCGTCTAATTATTGCCGTCTGAAACCTATGTTAGATTCTCATATAATGAATTTAGGCTTCAGCATAACAAAATTTAGTCATAGTTTATTTAGAATTTAAAGATTCTAACATTTTCGAATACAAAATAGAAGTTAGGGAATTTTCTATTATTACTCCCTGCAGGAAAGGGCGGCGCTACGCAAGTGATATTTGGGACAATATCGGCAAATTTTGGAGGGGCCTTTTCCTTTTTTTATAAAAATCCTGAAAAAATTTGTTGTTCAATATTCTGGAAGTGAAATTTCTATAGAGCAAATTCCTATCCAGGAACGATTTTGTTATGAATTCAGAGAATTTTATGACCCTGAAGTTATCTGCATCTGCGCAATGGAATGATTGGCACATCGTAGCGTACTTAATTTAAGTCGTACGATGGTTCATTGAGGCGCATTTCTTCGTCATAAAATTCTCTAGATGACAATTAAAAATTACGGCGATACTTCGGCTAAAATTAAGAGAGCCATGTTATGCAAAACTCGTGCGCATGCACAACATAAGAAAGGAGCTAAAAATCGATAAAAATAATGTAATAATATTACATCTAGCGGATATCAAGACGACGAAAATGAGCCCCATGGACCTTCGTACGACTTAAATTAAGGACGCTACGACATGCCAAATATTCTGTTCCGAATATTGATAACTTCAGGGTAATGAGAATTTTCTAATTTTCTAAATAAGTATTTTGTTAAATATATTTCTTAAAGGACATTTTTCAGATACAGTTATAGTGTATCCTTCATTGGCATTCCCAGGAATTTCCTTTAAATAAATATATGAACATTTTCTAAAAAATAAATGTTAAACTTTTTTGTTGCGAATTACTTTCTGGGACATTTTTAATTTTTTATTCAATTTTGGCGAATCTATGTGGCGAAATATATTATTGACTAAATTTTTCATTTGGGAAGTTTTTTTATTGTATTTGAAAAAAAATTTTCAAAAAAATATCTTCAAATTTTTTTTTGGAAATTTTTTCCAAAAATTTTTGGATTGCGAATATTTTGTATGAACAATTCAGTTACTAAAAATCATTGATTTTTTTTTTTTGACAATTTGTATCTCTTATTGTTAGTCTAACTTTATGGAAATTATTATCAAATGGGAAATTTTTTTGTGCAAATATTGGATCGACTATTGATCCAATTTTTTGTATGTTTGGTGTAGTAATTCCCATTTAATCAATCCTAAGATATTTTCCCTTCATAGAAAATTCACTTCAAAAATAACGTAACCTTGTTAATTTTAGTTTGAATTTCATTAATTCTTTATTTAACTATAATTTTTCACAGACAATATTTATTTGGTTTTGGGGTAGCTATAGCAATAGCTACAATACAAATATCGAAACTGCTCTTCTCGTATAATAGCATAAATATGAGAAGATGAACCATTTCCCAACGGTGACTTTATATTATGCTTTTAAACATATTACATTCATGGGTATAGAATATCAAGAAATGTATATTAAAATGTAAGTAGTATACAGTAAATATACATATTTGAATCATTTGTCAAGGTTCTCTCCAAGTACCATAGATTTGATACCAACCCCAACTATATCCTAACATGAAAAATACCAAGGATCGAGGTGTGGGAGTTTTTGTACAAATTTACACTCATGTTAAACTAATATTAATATCAAGATGTTTTTTAAAGAACACAAAACTATGAGAGTATATTTTGTTCAAAATTCATATGAATATCAAATCCATTCTACTGTTAGAACTCCCATCTTATGCGATGGGATACCAATTCCAATATATTCTAATAAAAGGAAAATTTCCTCTAGAGAGATCTTACGGAAATGTGCGTGTCTCGATATGTATTAGCACCATGAAATATAGGTGTTTTTTTGGTACAAGGAATCAGGGATGAGGTTCTATTTTTTTTTTTTTTCTAATACGTCAACAATTTCGAGAGATGACTTGACTTGGGTGAGATGAGACATTTCTTGGGAACAAAAACCACCCATTCCTTAACAGAACTTTGAAAAGTTGTCGTTTTTTTGGTAGAACTGAGACAAGGAAAAAATGACATACCAAAACGACAAATGTGAGTAAATTAATATTAAATGTGTATGTTTTTCTGTAACTCAAAAGACATTTCACATACTTTTTGTTTAGTATATGGGATAGGGTATATATAGCACCCATTAGGAATTTTATTGAAATTTATTTGCTTGTTTAAGATACCCCATTCCCTGAACATAACCCCTTTGGAAATCCGGATTCGGTATAAGAAAGACTTCTTCTCTATCACATTTATTTTTCCAACAAGGAAAAGGAAAATTTATATATGATTAAATGAAGACAAGGTGTGACTCTTCATAAAGATATAGTAAAAAGAAAAATAATACAATTTCTTTGTATGTTAATTTTCACATTTTCTTTTTTACCTTGCAGTTCCAAAGGAAATTGGATCCGATTAAAATTTCTATTATTTAACAACACTGGGAGAGATCCATTTTCTGAATTGTCTATAAATTTTCTCTGTACTAACGTTCGGGAAAAGAATCAGTAAATTATTTGCACATTTTATGTACTTTATCATTCAATATCCGGTAAAGGAAAAACACCGGAAAGAATGTAGGATACATATAAGATTTAAAATACTAAGTAATGGAGAGGAGATGAGTAGGTTGTTTTGATACAATTATCTCTCAAAAGGAAATGAAATTTTATTTCATTCATAAGGGGATTATGTTTTTTACTGACTTGTGAATTAAAAGACTATTTTTAGGTTTTAATCCAAGAGTTTTATTTTTGTGAAAATCAGACTAAAAATATCTATAAGATATTTAATTCATGTCAAATTCTAGTCTGACTTTTTACCACAAAATTTCTTCTTTACAATCGTCTTAATTTATGGCATAATTTTGAAACCATTTGGCGTAATAAAATACTGTCAATTGTCACATATTCGGCTTCTTAATACTTAATTTTAGTGAAGAGGTTTATAGGTTGAGTGTGATATTCGAAATTAAGTTTCTTATCCAATTCAAGAATTAAATCAAGCATCCCAAATTCTACATTTTAGTCTATTTTTTACTTAACATCAGTAATTGAACGCTCATTTCCATATAACAATATTCGTATGTGCATTAGGGTGTTCCGTAAATTACTGAAATAATTGTTTCTTAATTTTCTGGGGCAACATGTCATTTTGATCTACTCTATTAAAAAAACTGACTGCAATTTTTTGGGATTTTTTAACTCAATATTGAGGGTCGTTACCATCGTAAAGCAGGAGTGCTCAGCGCCTAACACCAAGGATATGATTACCCCCATATTAAAATAAAAATAATAAAAATTAGCTTGGGGATTTGAAGTCATAAAAATAGGTTATCAAATAATTTTAATTTTTGAATTTTAAGGACACTAGCATGTCAAAATAAGATATCAGGCCAATTTTAAGGTTTCTATGTTTATTTTCTATTTGTAACCTTCTGCAATTTAAATTAACATATGAATTTAAATAAAATGAAAGAATATAAAAAATGGATCAATTGACAAATGGACAATTTTGTTGCTTTTTAATTTTATAATTTGACGAGCAATGGTGAATCAAAATCAGAAGTAACATAATGAAACAATACAAAATGAAGAAAATGTCCAAAAAAAAGGCAGAAAAGTGGTAATTAAAATTAGTTTTTATTATTTAATTTTCCATTAGCCAGACAAAATTTCAAAATATTTTTTCATATCCGCAAAATAATTTTATTTGAGTAATGTTTTAACTTTTTAAAAAACTATGTTCTAGATTCTAGAATGTAGATACTATAGGATTCATTTACCAGTCAGTTTGCAGCAATTCTGTTGGTAGATCTATAGAATTCTGAAAATTTCAGGGTGTTAATAGATACAAATTATTGCAGGTCGTTTTTAAGATTAATATCTGATTCAATATGGGCACGTTTCAATGGTTCGTCATTGTCTTTGAAATTTCACACCCTTTGAAATTTCCTCATTGAGATTCATACTCTTAATTTTCCCAAAAGTTACAAGTTATTTCTAAAAGTACAAGCAACTTGGTACTTGAAACCAGCTGTTAAAATAAACTTTAACAACAAATAAGTTAAAGTTACGAATTCCTGCTGCCCCTTCCTTTTAAAATTTGAACTAATTTTTAAATAAATAAGCTTATTTCGATCGCTCGGATTGCTATTGTTATCCATTGGGCTAAATGTAATCTCTGTGGGAGCTCTAAATAGCATACCTCTTTCTAGCGCTCTTCCAAGGAGTATGATTGTGAGCTCTGAAAGTTTTTTGTTTCTCCTCAAGTTGGTTTTTAGTAAAATCAATGATATTTGATGTAGCGTTGGTCACGTTTTTATCAACTAATCCTTCATACATATATGGCAATTTTAATGTTACCTAATTCATATCAAGATGTCGATCCCTGTTGAAACTCAAATTGACTTACTACTAGTGGCAATACTTGAACGTCTTAAATTCCTATCAATCTTAACCCTTTCGTGGTTAAATTATTTTTTTCTCTAATATACTTCTATTTTGATGAAAATATTATTTGAAGTTGTTCCCTCAAGCTTGTTTTCCAGGTTTAAGGCAATTGTAATAGCTACTTTAATAGTCGATGTACGACCTCGTGCCTCGGAGCGTAATATTTAACATGAAAGCTGGGTGTCCCTGTCGCTAATCAGTAAGATGAATTATAATTCGTTGAGATAAAGGCGGGGGACTATCTTGAAAATTGAAAACTTGATAGAGGGTATCGACCTCTAAAACATTTTTTAAAAATTTGACATTTTTATAAAAAACTTATTTTATAATACAAATATTTTAGATTTAGTTGTTAAGGGCCGCCCTAATATGTATATATTGATTTATGTAATAAATCAGTAAATATTTGCTCAAATACGCAGAAAGAACTGTACTATAGTGTTTGGAATTTTAGAAATCAGTAAATATACCCAAAAAAACACAGAACTGCATCCTTATCCAATTTAATTCAAAAATCCTGATTAGGATATTTTCCCAACTATAATATTTTTAATAATTTAATTAAAAATTAACCTAGTAATTCCTTTATTAGCATATTTCACACGTCTTTAGACGCTTCCTGAAATATAATTTAAGAATAAATTTATTCTTTATCTTAATCATTTCTATACTTCATGGATATCAGTAAATTTTGTGGAAGGGCTATAAATTTTATAAAAAACAGCATGGTTCCGGGGAGAGACTTTTACGAATATCCATAAACTACAGAAATTTTTAAAATTTCTTTCCTCATTAATTTAATATAATTATATATTTAACATAAAATTTCTTGACTTTATATAAATTCTTCTGATGATTGATTTTAAGATGTTCAGATAATTTTGAATTGTCACGAAATTCGAAATTTCCTGAATGTCAAGATTTTTGTAAGTTGAATTTAAAATTAGAATAAATAACATTTTTTAGTCATTTGCGGATCTTAATTAATTTCAAGAGTTTATTTTTAGGATTATCGAGGATTCATACTTTTGAAACGATGTTTGTTGTCGAGTAAAAGCTTAAAGGATTAGACCAATCTGGCGCTCGGAAAAATGAATAATGAAATATATGAAATAATTATGATATTACACAAATACATTGCAGTTTTATGAACAATTTGAAAAAAAACGATTAAAAAACATAAAACAATGGCGGTGATATGAGCCGTCAAGTACGACCCTTTTTGAAAAACCCTTGCTGGCGATGTAATTATTTTCTCTCACAGGCATCGTCTGAAAAATAAATAAAAATTATTCTTCATTTAGAAAGATAATAGCTAAGATGTAGCATAAGGAAAATTAAAAAAAATAATTCATTCAATTTTTTCAAATGACAGCTGTTTGAAAGAAAGATCTGATTTTTTATGAAATTTTGAATTTAAAAAATGTATAAAAAATGAACGGCGGCATCCAAAAAAAAAATTCTATGTTACTTTAACAGATAACGTAGATAACATTATGAGGGATATATGGTTGAAATTTAATATAAATCGGTCAAATAGATCTCGAGATATCTTGTGTACCAATTTGAAAAAGAAGTTTCGAGAAAAATGCATGAGAAAAAAGTACCGCGTCAGCGGAAAGAGTATATTCGAATGAAATTCTATTCGGAAAATATACGTAGATCCGTCGAAAATACTTTCGAGGAAGAATCCCCTCTGCCTCCTAGCGCCGGTCCGCCCGCTACATAAGATTCAGGCCGACTCCCTACCGCGATCACTTCTAATTGCTATAACTCCGGAAATAATTTGAATTTTGAAATGGGTAAACGCTTAAAATATTCTTAAAAGTATAAATAGTTTGCCTGGCCAAAAAATTCGATTTCTTGAAAATCTTAGGGTAGTCTAATACCTTAACAATCTCATCGGAATGTACTAACTGTCTGACTCTCCAAAATATTAGAGATATTTTGGAGTGCATCATCACATCCACAAAGTACATACAGTAATACATCCCAAAAATATCAGATCAGATCAGTTAGCGTAGAATCGGGTAGGAGTTAAGCGCTTGGCGCTAAAAAACCCCAAGTACCTAGACACAATGGTCCATTGTACAAAACCTTTCATCATTTCTCATTCTACACGGTCACTCTAGGCTTAGATTTCATCTTAGCTAAAATTGCCAGAATCGTATAACCTTAAGTTCGCGTGCTTCCTGACAGTTAATGAACCATAATCCAGTAACTCTATGTCTCATAGTGAAACCCGATTTCATCCTGGAGCCCGCAGCCCCTACAAATTGCAGAGTCTGACAGCTTCATTTTGAAAAGATGGCTGTTCAAAAATATCACTCCAACCCCAGAAAGAAATCTTTTAATCAAGTTCTGCCATAGTTTAAAAGTAGGAAAAATTATTATTAGGTCAACTGTTGCTGGTTAAAGGCTATCTGATCGGTGATAGCTATTGCACACGTCTTGATCGAGATGTCGAGGCAAATATCCCTTCAACATCTAACATCGTTTAATTCTTCATGTGCATAGTTTTGAAGTCATAATTTTAATTTTAATGAATTTTGAATTATTTAATTTGAAATATTTTTTAGAAAAATTTAAATTTATTCAACCTTTCTTAAAACTAAATAAAATTGGAATTTCCCTGGGTCTCTGATTTATTTCCTCAAATTCATTAATTTTTTCATTTTTTAAAATAATGAAAAGATTAAATTCTATCCCACGTTTCCAATAACGTATAAGTATAATTAATTTTTCAAATTTCACTCAAAATAATTTTCAAAAATCATTTCGCTCAAATTTCAAAGTTATGTTATAAAGGAATATATTAAAAATTTTATTAGACATTTTTTAGTGAAATTTTTGACTCAATTATTTTTTTTTAAAAAAATTTTAAATCAGTTCATGACATGCTTTGAAAATTTTCTTTATAAAAATTAAAGTAGATCTTTTTCACCGAAATCGTTCTATTGAGTTGAATCTCATTCGTTTACCTATACATCACCTGCATTTAGTCCTCATCCTCCAATCTTATATGGTATAAATCTGGTGACTCCGGTAAATTTAATATTTCATTTTTTATAATCTCATCTAATAGAAACCTTGTTCTGCATAAAGTGAGTTTAAAACTTTTACTTTTCATCCCCATATCGACCCATACATCTTCCCCATAGATGTTGAAATTGTTCAAAGAATATTTTAGTAATTATTTATAATTTATAATAATACCTTTTTGTTTCATTTAACAGAAGTGATCATAATGTAATCATAGTCTGGAAAGAAAAAATAAAATTGACTGTATTTAATAGATAGAATATACAGTCATATAACTAACATACCTACCTATTTACTTAACATTAGTTGATTCTATAGAAAGGAACTGAACCAGACTGTGAAGCTTCCACCTAAGTAGGTTATATCTTCCCATTTTCTGTCGATTTTGATATGAACAAGGACATGGGTAGGGTCGCAAAGCTATCTTAATATTTTTAGGTTCGTTTTTAATGTATTATATATGTTTTTCCAGGTAATAATACTTAATAAAGAATAATATGAGAGATTTCTGTTAGCATCCAGGTGAGGTTCGGTTATTTTCATTGGTGGAAAGAGGAACACTTTTGTGGTTCTAATCATAAAAAGAAACGAGATTCTTCCTTCTCATTTTTTTCACCAGACTCCACGGTTCGGTGGGTGGAACTCCACATATTGTATATATGATTTTGACTTTGTTCTCATAACAATAAACGCAAAACGACTCCTTCTGTAAAAACATTATTGTTTACTTAAAGGTTGGTTTCGAAGTTTTTTTTTATTTTTATGATATTTTATATGGTTTGTGATGGGATGTGGATTTTTGTGTTGGTACAAAAATGAGTAAATTGCGTTCCTTATTTCGATTTTATTTTCATCTCTGTTACTTTTATTTCTAATATGAACAGAGAAGTTGGCATGTATAAAAGCAATCTTCTTCGAGGAAGTGGCATCCCAATAGTCTACCATCGGGTATGAGTTTGGGCGGCTAGTATACCTAATGGAAAAGTTGAATGAGGTGGGCTTAATAATATAAAATACGTACGATTTTTGTTTGTGTGATTAAAAGCCAGGTATCGTCGTACGAATGAATTGTTTATGAATTTTTGATAATTTAATTTCGTTCGAATAATGTGAACAAACATGCTCGGCTCGTATATAATTTATTTAAGGATATTTTAGGAATTTTATTGTCGATTGGGTCCGTTCATGATATAGTAAAAATTATATAGAGATGAATTTGAGTAAACCTAGATACCTCTCGGTATAAGTCTTCAGAGTTCACTTTCAAAATATGCAGGGATTCGGTAAATTTTCGGTTGAATTCAACTCTGTTTTTAATATGAAATTTTGAAATTCTACAAAATCGTTTTCATAATTTAAATCCTTATTTGTACGCAAGATTATATAAACATTGAAATAAAAATCCCCCCCCCCCCCCCAAAAGAAATATTCAGCTCCAATGCTGGAACGAGGGTATTTTTGAGAGTCTCATTATTATACCTGAAAACAAATTTAGCTGGGATACTGTACTAACATAAATAAGAGAATTATTATAAAATTTTACAATTTTAACGACATCCATTGCGTGCCTCTACCATTGAAAATGTTAACAAAATATCATGGACCCGGGGATGTTACTCTTAATCATACATGATATCTGTAATTCCCATCCGAAAAAATAACATAGAGAATTGTGGGTCCTTTTCACCTGCCAGTCTTTCCAGGTTATGCCAACAAAAAAAATCAGCAAAGAAATTAAATACATTTAAAACATACTCGTTGGCATTATATATAAATGATTCGATGCCTCTCATTTTGCCCGGGTTTTCGGGATGTCTCGAACGAATGGGATGAGGATAATGTGTGTTTTATTACTTATAACATAAAAAAAAAATATTCAGAAGGCTTTCGGAATATGTGGTGCATATATAAATGTTAATGTTTTCCAGGAGGGAGGTAGGAATTTCCCGGGAAAAAATAAAAGTCTGAAATATTAGGTAAGCTTGGGGAAATTTTATTTTTTTTTTTGCTTTTTTTAATTTAAAATGTACATATTTTATAAACCGGGCAGAAAAGGTATTTTCATTATTGAAAAAGTATATCATGAAAATTGCCACCAGAGAATGTATAGAAAATTATGCAGAATGAATGAACTGGAACAGTATAACTTTTCCATCTAATTTAATATCCAAAAATTATAAGGAGGAGGATTCAGTGCATCGGTGAGATGGAAGTTAGAAATATTACAAATATCTTAATTTAACAACGATTTTGTGTTTTCAGATTCTGTTTAATTTCAAGAAGTTTCCCCCCGCTCAACGAGTTGCAATTATTAAAAATTTATTCAAAATCAAAAAATTACTCGTAAATCGATATATTTATCAAAATCTACATATTTTTTGAAAATCCGAAAAAAAAGTTTGAGAATTACATTAGAATCGGGAAATTTTTGGGATTTTTTAATTCCATGATATTCCAATATTTCAAAAAAAAATATGAAGATTTTATAGAATTTCGGAATCTCACCGAACCGAATTAAATAAATCTAGCCGAACCAAAATTATGTAATATAGAAAATGTCGATAAGAATTGCAGAATTAAGTAAAGAAAAATCATATATCATTTAAGAACAGGCAGATAATCCCAGCGACTAAAAATTCATTTCTAAGATGATTCACAAAATCTTGAAATTAATTATTAACTAATGAAGTATTTACGAAAACAAATTCCAGCCAAATCGATCGACATTTCGTTAATAAAGATTTAATAAAAGAATTATTTTAAAAAAATTGATTAAGGAATTTTGAAAAAAATTAACAATGTTCCCAACCCCAAAACTAGCCCAAAGATTTTTTTTTAATAATAACCAGAAATTAATTTTTGGATTAGCTCTTGAAGAGCTCAGGAAAAAAATGACAGCCAAATCGAACGAAATTTTTTTAATAAATTTAAATAAAATGTTGATAAAAAAAAGTCAGGAAAATGAACAATTTTCCCAACCAACCGACTTGCTCAAAAAAAATTTTTTTTTTCAAAATCTTGAAATTTATTTTTAGTTTAGATAATAAAATATTCAGGAAAAAAATTTCAGTAAAATCAAATGAAATTTTCCTGATAAAAAAATGTCATTTTAAATTTATGAACCGAAATAGAGCCAGAAAATTGATTGATGAATATTAGAAGTTCAATCAACTTGATTAATCCTAATTAATTAATTTATCTATAAATTCAATTCAATTTTAATTGAATTAAATAGAAATATTGATGAAAACCTATAATTAATAATTCATTGTATTCAGAAATTATTTTACTATTATCTAGTATTCCATTTCTTATTTTCAATAAGTTTATCTTTAACAGGATAAATATCAATTAGGAGTATTTATTGATTTTAAGCATTAAGAAAATAGAACTTAACTGTTCGGAATTTGGATCTGTCCAATCTCTTTAAAATTCGTAATAATTTAAATTTATCTAATACAAGTATCCAAATTTATTGGCCAAGGTAAGTTAGAGTACGTTTAGTGAGTCAGAATTTCATTTCTTTCTTTGAATTAAACTTTGTATAATTTCTTTTCAAAAAACCTTTGATAAATGCCTAGAAAATTGGTGCTAACTAATTATGGCGTTTAACTCCTCAGCAGAGGAGCCAATTGGGGGGGAGGCAGAGGGGGGCTTCGCCCCCCCCCCCCCCCAAC
>JANTOP010015228.1:0-30483 GCA_027564815.1 Symmerus nobilis | reverse complement strand
GAGTTTTACGAATTTTTTATTTTTCTTAGATAAATTTCAACTTTTTCGAAATATTTAATATTTGTATTTTGACCTAATTGTCAAAGCTTATGGAAATGTTGACCACACGCCACTGCCGATCGATCATCTTATCTGAAGCCAACCGGCAAGGTGTGTCCGACCGACTGAAGCCAACCGACAAGGGAAATAAATAGACGAAATTTAAAATCATGATTTTTTATTAAATAGAATAATAATTATCCCTTCGTTAACTTATTTTATAATTCGAAATAATATCAATTCTTATAAATAGCTGACATATACTGACAATAAGATTCCTTGACAACGTATACCTATAATTTTTAAGTACAAAAGGAAATTAGTGACATTTAAAAATTATCAATTTAAAAGTCTTCTCGGAAAGGTTTATTTCATAATTCAAAGGATATTTGAGTAAAATCCATCGAATTTAAAGAAAAAATTCAATTTCATTGAATTCAAAATTTCCTATTTTGAAAATTGAAGCAATTCATTTGATTCTTTTTATTACGAAACCTGTAAAAAATAATAAAAAGTTTCAAATAAAAAAAAATCGCGATAATAGCTGACAACTGACAGAGTAGATACAATGTCTAATAATTTATGATGTCTCATCTACTGCATACACTGAACGGGAAATATTATCCAAATTGCTACTTAATTTCAATCATTACCTCATCGCTATATAGTTATAGTTTTTCATGTCAGGAAAAAAGAAAATTAAACAGAAAAAAGAAAGAAAAACAAAGTCATAAATCATTTTTACACCACCAACCGCATCTGAAGAGTAATTTTGTTTCAAAAACTAAATATTAGATCATTTAAGAAAAAAAAAATAAAATAAAATAAAAAATACACCCAATAGATCATTACGTTCCGCATCCTTCACAGCATCAAAGATCTCATGTTTGTAAAGTTCGTAAGTAACTATTCTCTTTCAATCTTTTTTTATTTATTTTATGAAATTTTACTTAATATTTACATTAAAGTTATACAGAGAAAAAAAACATTCTGTTTGTTTTTTAGCTTCTTCATTGAAAATACAAAAACTAAAAACATAGTGTATTTTGATCTCTAAATACTAATGGCTCCCATACAATTTCATCATAACATTTTATCGTCTTAATCTTGTTCGGAAAGTAATAGCTTTTCTTTTAATATTATAATTATCTGTGTACATAACGAAATGGATGTTTATTCAATCATTTATCAACGTATATGTCTTTTTTTCTTGTTTCAGTGTATTTACAGTAAAGTCAACAAAAACCGGATTCAGATAATTTCTTTCGATATTATTTATTTGACAATATTGTAATAGGATATTGGAGATTTATTTTTTAATTTCTACTGTATAATAGTGTAAACATGGATCAATTTTTTTTTTTATAGATTTTCTCGAGTACGGACGGGTACGGATGTGTTATATTCATAATATATACAGGAAAAATATTGGTAAATAAACATATTTTTATTTACATTGCCATTGAATGTATCTGTCAACTTGACTGTGAGTTTTGTTATATTTTTTCTTTCTGATATTAGAAAATAAAAAATATTGAGGGAAAATTCGTTTTAAGTAATTTTCTTTTTCATTTTCTATTTTATTTTATTTATATGCAATATATTGTCTATTGAATTTGTATGTTTATATTTATTTAGAGTGGATTACAGTTTCAATACCAGTGGTATTACGACTGGCTGTTGACAAAGCGAACTCATCTAAAATAAATTATTACGATAGATGACACGTACGAAAGGTAATATTTTATAACCGTAATAGGATACAGTAAAATTTATTTGAATAACATAATTCAATTAGGGGTCATATGTAAAATCTAATTTTTTTGATTTGTAATTGTCATCATCATTAAAATATTTTCATTAATTAAAACTTCCCCAAAAAATTATAAAAGAGGGTACTTAGCTTCAAAAAATATTTATTTTTTTCAAAAAACTATATTCCTCAGTGAAATTGGAACATTTTTTATTTTGGAAAATTTGTCATGAAATGGGATTTTTTGGGGAGAATTTTGAATAAATTTTTATAGGGGAAATTTCTAGGACGACGTTTGAAATTTCTTCTAAATATTTCGTTTGCATATTTTCGGTATTTTAATTAATTAATATTAATTTTGGGCGGTAAGATACCGAGAACGACCGTTAGTTTACAAAAACTGACTACTATTCTAATCTTGATTTTATTTTAATCTGCAAATTCAAAATTATTGTTCTTATCTTTAAATTATCAAATTTTCACTTCTTTCCAAAGGTAATCTTTCGATTTTATAAATTCTCTCTGATAGTCAGGTGGAAAATTTATATTTCCGGGAAATTTTATTACGGAAGCGGAAAATCTGGTCATGAGAAATTATCATTCTACAGGTTCGATGAGGAAAATGGAAAAACAGATTTTTTTAAAATATCAATCCCCTGATTTTAGGAGCTACTTTACATGATACACAATGAAAAACTTTATTCTTTTAATCGGTCATGATAATCCGGGAAATTTAAAATTTAAAATTTTCACAAAAGCAAACTAATACACAATAACACAATAAATTCACGCCCAAATTAATTAGCAATTGACTTCGAGAATTTTTTCTCTTCGCATTTAGAGAAAATATACCCAAAAATAGTCTCGAGTATCGCAAAGTACAAGTCGTGAGGGAATTTTGACGTTAATTCTCTTGTGCCGAGAATCGACCATCTGATGTTCATAAAGCTTTCAGATTTCTAAAAATTGTTTGATCTCCATGAAATTACTACATTTTAACAACATTTGCCGATTTTCATATATATTTCAAATTACATGAACATTTTTATAAAAGTAAAATTTCCTGCGGTTGAAACAATATTCCTAATTTTTCCTCAAAATTTAATTATATTTCTCGATTTTTTTCCAATGTTTCGACTTTCTATGTAATTTTCTTATTCTCCAAATAATTTATGATTCCCAAATTTCATCCTAATTCCCAAATTTTCAATTATGTAACGCATATACATATACTATAATTTGCCAAATCAAATTTTAAATATCTCGACGTGTTAGAATTTGCAGATTACTTTTCAAATTTTCGATTTTATGAATATTCAAAATTTTATTATAAAATTAATGAGAATTCCGGATTTCGATCACAGAGTAAATTTTTTTAATTGCGTTTAATTTGTTTGAGTGGATTTCCTTGTGTCGACATTAATACTTCTTTCAAGAATGAAGATAAAATTTGTTTCCGAAATTTTATTGACCGAAATTTTCGTTGAGTGAAGTTTATTTGAGTGAAATTTTTTCGAGTGAAATTTTGCATATTAAAACTAAATTAGCAAAATTTGTTTTTTTATGTTGAAAGTGAAATTTCTGTTGATTGGAAAACAACAATTCAATGAACAGAAATTTCACTCTCAACCATTACAAATGGAAAATTCCACTCGAAAAAATTTCACTCAAAAAAATTTCACTCAACGAAAACTTCGGTCAATAAAATTGTTGTTTGGCGAAACTTTTGTTGAGTGTAATTTCATAAGTAAATTTGTATCTCAACAAAATTTAAAAAATTGAGAACCGCTTGTCCTACATTACGCGACTAATTAAGTTATAACAAATATCTAAACAAAATATTTTCAAACCACCGAATTAACAGTCAGAGGAGACCGAAAAATCAACCTACAAAAGAAAAAAAGAAAAAAAAACTCCCATCATGAATAAATTGTTAAAATATTTCTGGCGTATAAATAAATATTTTGTTTCGAATAAAAAAAAAAACATTCTTTTCTATACCGGGCTTAATTGACAACACGATCATCCCAATTTTCAGAATGAATGTTATACAAGAGAAGTGAGTAGTGCCGGTGCCATAAATAAAACAAATTACACAAAATGACAACGAGTCGAGAAAATAGTTAAAATTAAATGAAAAATAAAACTTAAAACTTTTAACCGAAATAAAAAAAATAAAAAATTTAAGACGATAATCATCACGAACATTAAAAATAACACGATGATTTTTTTATTGTATAATATAATTTATTTTTAATTTTAAGACAATTTTTTTTTAATGTACTCTTTTCAAAATAATACGACTTTTTTACTTTAGGTTAATAACATTAACCGAGAGATGCTAATCTAATTTATGTCAGAATTTTAAAAGGGAACATGTGTCAACATTTTTCTTTCCCCCCCGCTCTCTGTTCCAATGAAAATTATATTTATTTCATATCTTTTCTTTGGTGGCAGTTAAAAAGTAAAATTCTCAACTTAAATTTTTATCGGAAACTTAAAATGCTTGTTTACAATTTCACAGGAATTCGCATAAAAATTTTTTTTTATTTGGTATATTTTGTGCTCTTTGACAATGACATCAGATAGTAAATTTTATGATAGCGATTAGAATATCTATAATTGATAGTATTTTATGGTAATTTAATTAAGATAGGAGCTATTAATAAACCGATGATTTTCTGTACGATAATGATATGCTTTTAACCTACGACGCTTTATTAGTTATATTTTATAGCAGTTGCGTGCAAGCAACATCTCCGTAGGGTGTGCAGAATTTTATGACCCATTATTATATGCGTTTGCTTTTTTTCGGTGAGAGAAATTTGAATATCGGACATCCAGACATTTGGTCCCGATTTCTCGATTATTTTCTTCGGATCCAAACAAATGTAATGATGCAGGAAGTTTATAAATTAATTGATGAAAAATACAAAAATATCAAAACTAAACTTTTCGTAAAAAAGCTCTGCAAATACTTAAAAGCTCCCAGAAAGCTTTATTTTCCGAACCATATTTCTTGCGTTTTCAAATCTATTTTCTATCTAAATGACGATCCTTTAACGAAATTTCAACTTTTCCCAACAAAGAAATTCAAAAATCTCGAAAGCTCATTGAAAGCTTAAAATTAAAATATCATTTTATATAATTTTTGAATCGAATTTTGATCCGATTCATTAAATTTAAATAAAACACGTAATTTTCGCAGATGCATAATCCTAACTATTAAAAGCGCAAAAAAAAGCTCTAAGTTTCGAATTAGTCTTTACAGTTAAAAATCTATATTCTATCCGGATAACGATGATTTAACAAAATTTCAAATTTACCCAAAAAAAACGTCAAGAATTTCGAAAGCTTATTGAAAGCTCAAAATTAAAATGCTATTTTATATAATTTTTATTCGATTTATTAAATTTCGATAAAATATGAAATTCTCGCTAAAATCTCCACTGTAAGCTCAGAGAAATCTTTAAGTTTCGTACTTAATTTTTTACATTCTAAAGTATATTTACTATCCAGATATCAGTATTTTCACGAAATTTCCAATTTTCCCAGGAAAACATGCTTCAAAAATCACAAATTTCATTGAAAGCATATAAAGCAAGTAAAGGGAAAGGCAGTAAGAATTAATTGAACGATATTTAGAGAATTCAATTAAATGCCGAGAAAAGATAAGATTAAGTCGTGAAACTCGTGAAAAATGTACCAGTCCCAGGAAAATATTAGAAAATCAGAAGAACTTTACGAAAATATCGACAAAGTTCTAAAAATCCGAAAAGCTAAAAACCATCTAGGAAAAGGGACGTTGAGTAAACGTATAAAAAATAGGAAAAAGTCGATATTATGAAAAGTAGGGAAAAATTCGGATAAATTTCGGTAAGATGGGGGAAGTGTCAGGAGAAAATCTAATCAAAATGAGCGAATATCGGAGATAAGGCAATTTCTAGAAAAATTCCAATTAATTATAGAATATCGGGAAAAGGAGAGAAGTAGGGACTAATTATGCCTTTAAATTCCTGCCCTTTTTAGAGATTTTGTGTTTATTTTTTACTGTATTAACAAAAGACATAAATTCTGCAGGCAAAAGGCAAAATTCTACAGAACTGAATAACTCATCAATTAGACACATAACTATCTGTTAGCATGGCAGATTATACTGCAAATTTCTATCGATATAAAATATGGGAAAGTCGAACAAAAATTCGGTAAAAAGTCTGGAGGAAGTCGGAAAATGTAAGAAAATATTTGAGTGGGAATGCTAGCACAAGTCATTGGATTATTTTATAAATTTCGAAGTGGAATTATTTAACAAAGTCCAGAAAATAAATTAAATATTGATAAAGAAAACCATACCAAACTAATAAATCTTATTGCTTAATAAAAATATTAATAAATTGAACAAAAATTAAACAACATATCTTTGAGTTCAATATTATTATTTACAATAAAATGTTGCAAAAATATTGCTATGGGCGAAAATCTGCCTACAAATAAAAAAACAAAAAACCAACAAACAAGTTAAAAACAAACCATAGAAATTTTAATAATGCAATTTGAAAAATGTGTTATAATGAATTTCATAAATCGAAATAATGTTGTTATAAAATTATTTTGAAAATATGTTTTCAAAAATACGGAACTAATCAAGCGGAAAAGCTACTTTTTTCCAATTCAATTATGTTTTACGATTATTTTATGGATGAAAATAATTTAATTATCGCGTCGGGTAATTTCACATACAATGCAGTGGAATTATTTATTTGTTTTTTTTTATTACAATATGAAGCGTAAACTTTTGCAAAACCAACATTTCATAATTTCATAAATATGCATTTTATTTGGTCAATAGATTATTATAATTTTGTGGTTCAATTCCATAACATTAAAATGTTATTTATAAAATATACATTGGAATAATTTAATCAAATTTTAATCTAATTAAAAATGGTATTCATCCTAACCAGCTTATCATATTATTCGTTCTATTTCTCGATAGTTTTATCAATTAATTTAATAACAATTTTAGAAACAATGCTTTGCAATCCACTAAGTAGATTGTAATTAAATATGCAAGTGCATGATATGTTTTGTCGGCATAAAAAGGTGGAAATATAACTGGAAGGAGTATGCCCAGGACCGACATAAATAGACCCCGGGGGAGGCTATGATATGATTAGATACAATATATTGAATGAATGTTAATTTGTGGTTGATAATATTAACCCTCGACTAATTAAAATAATACTTAATTTCTAATTATCGATAGAATTATCAAATTAAAAATAGAATATTGAATATTGTTGTTGTGTGTATTTTATACATTGTATTGTAACATTATGGATGATCAAATGTCACAACTTTGAATAAATTCTTAAAATCTAATTAATGCTCGGGAGCCATATCCCTTTAAGATAATTTATTCGAATAATTCTATATTATTTAGCCAAAATTTACAGTCATTTTGATTTAATTCATTAACTATATTAAAGCTTCTTTCATTTTAAATTATTATCGGGTTGTTCGGAAAGTAATTTCGTTTTTTTTTTTTAATGTAAGACGATTTTCTGATAGTGGATAAATTTTTTATTGAATTATATATTGTCCATTCTGGTCCAATACCTTTTGCTATCTTTCTGGCAGTAACGTGATTCCACGCTCATAAAAGTTTTCTTGTTCTTTGCTGGCCAGTTGACTTTTGATCTGGCCTTTTCTGTTTAAGTTAATCATTCAATTTGTCTAGCTGATGACAGTACACTTGATCGATGTATTGTCCGGTAGAAGTTAAAAAAAACGATTCCTTTGAAATCGCACCAAACTGATAGTATCACTTTTTTTGATGAATATCGGTTCCCGAAGTGCTTTGAGCAGGTTAATCTTTTTCATGATCTCTTGCGTTTAACATTGTTGTGATGAGTTTCAAAAATGGATCATTTTCTAGACGTTTGCGAAGCAAATCACAAATTTGTTACCGTAAGAACATGAGGAACCCATAGCTTTGATGTAAAACCAAGGCGTTTCAAATGATCATGAACGGTCGAATTCGATAAATTTAATCTCTCAGCGATCTCAGGAGTTGTTATTCGCCGGTTTGCATCAATTAATACCTTAATTGTGTCTTCATCAGCTTCACCCGACCTTTCAGAACGTGGTGCATCTTTACATCAAAGGATTACCAACCAAAAACTACTGCATAGAATCCATCGAACTTTTAAGCTAGCCTTGCTATATCAGCTGTCAAAATATATAATGATTATGCCGTTTAAGTGCGAAGTTGGCTGTGAAAAATACAATGAGGTCCTCTGTTGGGAAAAAATGAAATAAATTTCCGACCAACCCAATATATTCACCATGTTTGATATTCGTTATCGTTTATATTTATTTTATGGAATGGAATAAAGTTAGTAGGGATCGCGAAAAAACGCAAACAAAAAATAAAAGTAGAAAATCCAAGTTCGGCGCAAATCGCCTGTCAAAATTTAAGGGTTGATTTTTTTGGAATTATGAGAAATGACTTTCTCCATTATTCGTTTAAGAACAATTATGCGTTTTAAGATTTTTGAAATTTCGGAGAAAATTTCTGGGAAATTCAGTTTATCTACTAAATGGTTCCCAAATTCAAGAGAATTATAAACACATTTTTTTGTTTCTTGAAAATTGATATTTTGGCATTCAATTGAATTTTTTGAATGAAATTTGGCAAAATTTTCTGCAAGTGAAATTTTGAAAATTTTAAAAATTCAGAAAAACCTTGAAATTGAAAGATTTGTTTGGAAAATCAAGAAATACATATCTTGAAAATTGGATGGAAAATCATCTATACAAATCCATCCTGCTTTTCTTTGGATCTCCGCAGAATTTTCCATACCTTATATGACTTTCCCTTGCTGATTATCAAGTATTCTAAATTTCTCCCCATTTCGTATCTCCTCACTGACTTTTATCAACTTTAAACGAGTTGTTGATAATATTTTCATGACTTTCCCCTTCATTATCGGTACTGATACGGATATATACGGAATTTTTGATTTTTTCCTGGACCATTTGGGTCCCGAAGAGACTAGAAAAATCAGAGAAAATTATGTAATTGAGTAAAAGTCCCGAAAATTGTCGTAGAATAGTAGGAAATTGAAATCGATCAATTAGGCGAGTTGAAAGAAATGGAACTATAAACAATTTTTTTGAATACATTAATTGTAATCAATAATTTGAATCCTTACAGTCACCACCAATTTTTGGTGAGTTCCTAGATTTTCATTTCGTGCCCTATTTCTGCAATAATGGGACAAATATGACCGATTACTCAATATCTTCTAATTTTGGCCACAACAAGTCAGAATATGACTATAAAATCAATAATGCATGTAATATGGTGACAAAAAGGACAATAAGTTGGAACGAAATAGTTGGGAAAGGCTAGAAGATCCAAAAAAAAAGCATGGAGACGGAATTCAGAAATTCAATTTCAAAATTTAGAATAATTGAAAAAATTAGGGCAAAAATCAGAATGATTTGGTAAACGTCCATTCAAGGAAAAATTAAATCGGAAAATTACCTCAAAAATTAAGAAATTCAGGGAGAAGTCTCGGCAAAATTTAAATTGATTATTTCTCAGTTATTAATCTTTTTATAAATCGCTAGAGATTTTTCAATTCAAAATTTTATTAAGATAAATTCATCTAATTTGGCTGAATTTGTTTTCCCTGATAGTTGATCATTTTCCATATTTCTAATTTCTAATTATATATTCTAATTTTTTATAATAAATGGAAATAAGAAATATATAACTGACGCAATCTTCAATTTTCTTGATTTAAACTAGCTTTTTACTGATATTTAGAAAATAGTTCTTAGGTTTCGTAGGTTCTTATGTTTAGTGAAAAGAGTGAATTTCTCTATTTTGATTATATTTTTTAAATTTTTGTGTTTTGGTAATCTGGTTTCTCTCAAAAATTATTATGAAAATCTGAAAATCTGAAATTTTGAAAAAATCAAATTAAATTTTAATTTGATATTCATGAACTTTTGGGATTTTTAAAAAAATTCTCCTATTTTAATGATCATAAATTTCATAAAATTTTCTGATTTCTTTATTAAATTATCGCCTTTTTATAATATTTTCCGGGCGGGCTTCACAGAATTTTTTGAAATTTTTTAATTTCCAAAAAATTTGTAGATTTATATGTACGTCTTTGGAATTAATGGAATGTTTCAATAACGTACAGGAAAATTCTTCCTAAAAGAATTTTGGTATCATTACAAATTGGAATTTTATACCCCAAGAGGTAGGTAGGGTAGGATTAAAAGGGATATTTTTATTAGGCAGTCATTGAACTGCATTTTATATAAAAGATTTCCTGAATTATATTATTGTTTTTATCCAATATTAAATTAAATATTTCTAGAACAAATTGCTAAGAATAAGAACGCCTATCATAGGCAATTCTCACCAATCCCTCTTCGTATTTCTTTCTTTCAAAAATTCGAATTTTGGATAAGTCACCGAAACTTGCTCTTCGGCGATTTTCATCATCCGCAGAACCATCTTCTGATGATTTATGGACGGTTATATGTTTGGTTTCCGTCGTATGCGATCTCGATATCTGATTCTATTTATTATAGTAAATTCAAATATGGGCTCAGAGCGATCGAGGGGATCTCCCAACATATATTTTTAAAATCCCGTCAAAAATCGATTTCTAAAAAAAATTTAACAAATACGGTCGATTTTCCTTCAACATTTTTTTAGGAATTTCTAAGAAAAATCTTCAAAATTTTTCTCATCGAATGATGCTGAATAAATTTCTAATTAATTTTAGAAGAGATTTGTTAAATAAATGTTTTGAAAAAATCAACCGCTTCGATTAAATTTTTTTTTTTTTTGGCAAGAAAAATCGACAGACAATCGCGCGAAAAATATTAATTTCCGGGGAATTTTATTGCGTAATCCGAAAATCTAATTAAGCGAAATGAAACCTAAGGGTATATTGAGGAAACTGTAAAACCATTTTGTATATAATATCAACCCCCTAAGTTTATAATATAAGGGACGATGGGTCGATATAAAGGGTACATCAAGAAAATGATGTTGATTTCTGAGATATTAGGAATACTGAATAATACTGAAACCATAGATGATACTGAGGGTAATTAATTCTGACCATTTAATCTCCAATCTGCCAATCTAATTGCAGCATAGGAATGAATATTAAATTTATATAACAAGATATTATATATTTATAGGCGTTAATTCCTAGTTAGGTTTGTCTATTTTCACATCTTATTGGTTGTGTTATGATCTCTAATAATATTTAGTTCCACAAACGGAAGATTGGTAGTGATCAATAAAATAAATTAACTTCTTTGAGCTGTCCAAAAATTTGACATGTTCGGTTTATACCAAACATCTCATTTCATTAATAATTCTTATCTGGTAATAGTATAATATTGATTTAAATTCCACATTCCGTTTATGACACAGATTAGGGAACGGAGAAAAAAAATTTTAATGAATTTTTTATTAATTCATATAACTTTTTCTTGTGGCTTGTCTTTAATTCCTTAATCTTATCTCGGAATTAAAAAGAAGAAAAAAAAAGAAGAGAAAATTATATGGTGAATGGTGAAGTAGACACGTCCAAATCTCAATTGGTTTCTTTTTTTTTTTACTTTTATTAAATTTTTTCCGTGATAAATTTTTTGTTCGTTCGGTTGCTTAAAATTCTTATTTGTTGTTAATAATAAATAATAATTTTTTTTTAATCTGGTTATACTTAATACCATGATTTTTTTTACCATGTCGAAATGACAGAAAGAAATAAAAAAAAAAATAATCGAAATATATAAGATTATTATAAAACGGAAGATAACGAAAAGGAAAAAAAAATCATGGTATTGAGTGGGTAATAAAATTATATTTTAGAAATAATATTTTTTTAAAAAATCTCTTGTTTATTTAAGTGTTTTAAATTAAAAGTTTTTTTTTTCTATATAATATTTTTTCCGCTTGGTACGCCCCGACTAATATTATAAGCTGTATTATAGACTGGGTAATCCGTTCAAAAAAATTTATTATTTTTTGGTTAAGAGTCTTCATTTGGCCACACACAAAAAAAAACACTTTTTATGATATCATCGTCGATATGAGTGTTTTTTTCTTCTTTCAGTGTTATTTTTATTTAATTTTATTTTTTCTTGTCTCATTTCAAATGTTACGACGATTGAAGTCTGCTCTTTTTTTTGTTGTAATTTTTTCCCATTTCTTGTCTTTGTATTCATAATGATTAGAGTGTTGATAATTAAACGATTAATTATGGATGAATAAACATTTAATGTTTTTATTTTAAAAAAAAAATGTTTTTTCAATGAAATGGACTTGATAGATAGACTTTTCTTTATAGAATTATAGTAGATTTCGGGTTCCAATTAAAAGGTTTTTTTCAAAGTTGATTGTGTCATATTGAAATCGATTTTTTACGGTCAGCAGTATTAATCATTTAACTACTTAAATGATTCTGTAAGTCCATTTATTAAATTGCTTATACTTATTTCTTTAATACAAAAACTGAACATCTTAATTATATATAAGAAATAGTTCCATCCTCAATGCCGATTAAAATTATTTTGCAAAGAATAATTTTATTTCTTTTTAAATAATAAGAAAAGCTTGAGAACGAAAAACATACGACTATCAATAACTACAATTATTTAGAAGCTTTCTTAGGATGTCTAATTATAGCATTTTCCATTTTACAACATTATGTTATTTCGTACAATCCCTTGCTGAATATGGTAAAAATTAATTGGGTCCAGAAAAATAAAATAAAACTGGGAATTTGAGTAACACTATTTAAGATATTAACCCCTCACGCCCTTCAAAAATTTGAAATGTGTAAAATTTGGCGACAAACGATAAAAATAAGATAATTTAAGAAGATTATTGGAAAATTTGATAAAAAAAAAACTTTTGAAAATTGAACATTGTCATAAAAATCAGAAAATTTAATGGAAATTTCGAATTTTGATAAAAATTAGAAGATTCATGAAAATCGTAAAATTGGAAGATTTTGTGTAAATATAAAAATTTCATAGAAGTTGGAAAAGTTAAGAAAATTTTGAAAGTTTGCGAAATCCGGAATTTCCTTTGAATGTCTCGAACAAATTTGAGTTGGGATGTAAATTGGGAAATTTCATAAAGGTCAAAATTTAATAAAAATTCGACACTTTCAAGGAAATCAGAAAGATTTTGAAAATCCGAAAAAATATTAGAACATTTTATGGAATTAAATCTGGAAACTTCAAATATAAAAAACTTTGAAAAAAATCGAGAAATGCTAATGTACACAATTCTCGACCTACAATTATTTCTCGATTTTAAAATTTTTCTCTTACCAGCGGAGAAATTATGCTCGAGTCGTGGTATTTAAAATTTTATTGACACTCTTGAGGAAAAACTGAAGACCCAGAAAATTTTCTTCGGAACTGGAAGTATCTAATCATACCGAATTCTTTCTTTATAATTAATGAATAATTCTCGTTAAGAAACATTTTGGGAAAATTAATAGGGACAAAACATTTTAAAAAAATTCAACTTTCTGAGGAAGTTTCTGTAATTTCCCGGAATTTGGAAATTGTAAAATTCAAACTGGAATCATTTAAAGGATGGTCTGGTGATCTAATTACATTATAAGTTTTATTTTAAAATGACGCCCAATCGATATTAAGAAATTCGTGGGTTTTTTCTCTCGATTTGATATTTTATGTACCCGAGAGATACGGAAAAATTCGGTTGGAATAAATTACAGGAAGGAGGTGGTCAGAAAAAAATCAACCCCACAGATTTTATAGGGGTTTATGTTCTAAATTGATCTTCCTGTCTAATACTTAATTTCTAGAAGCTTTAAATTAGGGTATGAAGCTATATAGTGGTGCTACATAAAAATTTACTTCGACAAACCTAACTTAAACCGATGAAGTAAGTATTCAATTTGTTCCTAAAAATATCAAAATTTAACGAATATTCTTAAATGAACAAATTTAAAATTGACGCACCGATAGTTTTTGAGCCGAACCCAATAGAGCCCGAACCAAATACATATTTATTTTAAGTCTATACCAGGGGTGCTCAGCGCCTAACACCAAGGGTATTCTTACCCCCATATAAAAATTTAAATAATTAAATTTAGCATGGGAGTTTGAATTTAAAGTAAACTGAGAGAAAGACAAAAAAATAGGTCGTCAAATAATTGTAATTCTAATTTTCGAATTTAAAGAATAATTTCATAGCAACATGACACGTAATAAATCTCTAGTATCTAGATATCTGGCCACTTTCAAGGTTAATATATTTATTTTGGATTTGTAACCTTGAAAAATTTAATTTAACATACGAATTCATAGAAAATGAAGAAAATTACCAAATTAAGTTAGTTTTAAAAATTAGTTTTGGTTTAAATTGGTTCAAAGTAATCATATAAAATAATTTAAGTATTGATTTGAATAGCAATGTGCAGAAATAAAAGTTGGTTAAAGTTTCGTCGCTAAAGTTTTAGAAAATAAATAAACAATATTTCTTATCACGGTCAGTCTTATTTCAGAAAGTGTTCTCTGCACCTTCTGCTTATTAGGCTAAATCCCCCTGATTGTTATATGTTCTTTTTGGTAAGTTATGTAATATGTCGAGTTCGAGCCTGTGGGGTCTGATTAAAAATGAGGCAAAACAAAGGCAACGTAAACGTATAAACGTAAGAAAAGGTTAAATTAAGGTGTGAAATTTTGCTAATTCGATGCGACTCGATTAAAAATGCACACATATTTTTATCTGGGCTTTGGGGTTTTAATCGACTCATTACGACTCGAGCAAAATTCTGGCTAAAGCTATGTGACGTTATAACGTCAATAATATTTATTTTGAAGATGTGAAGTTACGTCGAATTACAAAAAAAAAATCAGTTTTCTTTTTTGGAACCATCCAGAATTTCATTAGAGTACCCGATATACAATTAGCTGCCCTGGGTATCCTAATTTCAAAATTTCCCAAGTTATACTAGGATAATTGCCCAATAATAATACTGGGGTATTCTAATTGGATTTTTATGGATGGATTTTGGAATGAACACCTCAAGAAAATAGCCGGCAGAGCCCGACTGTCTTTATGGACCTGTCGCAGACATTGTGGCAGAACATAGCGCCCAAATCCCAAGGTATTATTTTGGAACTACACTACTGTAGTAAGACCAATGATAACATATGCATAAATTTTGTTAAGTGGCATGCCTCAGCATCACAGGGGCGATGAGCTCCACTCCACACCCATGGAAATTGTGGAAGTGCTGTTTAATCTGTCTCCTCTTCACATTACAGGCTTGGATTAGATTGGGTTTACAGTACTTCGGAATAACGTCTGGGGGTGGGACCGCCCTCCAAACTACCGTAAGGGGCACTCAAAGATCATTTACATAGTTGAAATGAACCCAGTTTTAGGGATGCCAAGTGATAAAACTTAACTGGTATTTTACTTTGAAAAGTTCTTCAAAATTCGAATCCCAAGCCGGAAAAGCGGTACAAGTTCGGAATAGGGGATATAATCTGGTATACATATGGTTCTCAGATAAAAGCAGGAGTCAGTATCGAAATATATCTGTGTCTCCAAGCATTAACCGCTTAAGTCGTTTTTTGCAATTTTTCAGGAGAGCGATTTAAAGTTTTATAAATTTATTCCGATACATGAACTTACGCGGTTATGCACTTCTTCAAATAGCTATATTTTGGTCGAATTAAAGAATTCGGTTGGAATGGAATATCAAAATGTACGGCGAGCAGAATGATATCAGAATGGGTCGACCCTACGTAAAAATTGCACTAGGAGTAATCGCGCCAGAACAAACCTATCCGAAGACGTTTATTGTCACGAACTCTATCGAAAAAAACCAAAGAACACCTAAATCTAAATAAAAATCATATCAAGGAAATAACAGGGCTACTAACTGGACACTGTAACTTGAAAAAACATCTCCACAAGATGAGACTAGCACAGAACAACGTGTGTAGAATCTGTGGAGCCGAAGAGGAAACGGCCGATCATATCCTTTGCGAATGTGAAGGGTTGATGTCAAGACGATTACGATACTTCGAGCTATACCATACGGAGCCGACTGATATCGTGAAACTATCACTAGGACAAATCCTGCGCTTCATAGGCAGCATAAAACTGACTAGAGTCAATTAATACATGTCGAGTTGCCATAATTGGCCTATTTCCGGTCGCAGTGGTCTATTCTAATCTAAATTATAATATAGCTGAAGGATAGGTCATTCAAGCCAAAATCAAAGTTTTAGAAAAGTTAAAATGAAATGTGGCTAAATTGAAGCCAAATTTAAAGGAAGATGCAACCTATAATTTCCGTATTATGTTATGCCAATTCTAAATGCTAAAATGCGAAGAATAATATTTCTATTTTAATTTTGGGATTTTTTTTAATTTTGGGAATTTTTGAAAATTTTTTGTTAAATGGAATTATTTTTTTAAGACTTACCTTTAATGGGAAATATCGTTTATTCAAAATACGAGTAGTTTTTATTGCGAATTTTAATAAAAGTTTCTCGTAAAATTTTCTTAAAAGCTATGTTTTTTTTCCATAGTTAATTGAGTGATTTGTTGAGTGAAATTTTTATTCAGAATTTTTCTTTGTCAAGAATACGTGTGTTAGTACCTTCAGAGTTCGTGGTTCAATTTATATGTTAATTTCAATTAACTAACAATCGAGTAAAGGGGTAACAACTTCTCGCTAAGACGATCCCATATCCACTGACTCACTTACTTTCAATTTCATTTGAAATAAGCAATTTCTACACCTGCAAGTAGAAGTGGCCCCAAAAAACCAATTGACCCTGAGTCTCAAGTACACTTCACATGTACTTTACATCGAATACATTATATACACATCATAAATATCTAACAATTAAAAATATAAAACAATATTCTTTTACGTGATTAATCAAAGCTTAAATATCAATATCGATATCAAATATCAATATAAAATATATCTTTCTTGATTCCACAAATTCATGTATTTATATTCGGTATTATATTTATCGAATTAATATACATGATGGGGAGTAATAAACACATGTACTTGTATAAATATGCATATCAGACAAGTATATAGCTGAGTAATGTTATAATTTGAAATATAAACTCAATAACAAATAGCTACAAAGACGATAAAAATCAATAAAATGTCATGTTTAACAGCTTGATAGAAATATTAAATTTTCAAGTGGATTTTCAATTTGAAAATGATAGATAATAGAAATTTAAACGATAATGTTATAGAGGAAAAAAAATAGGTAAATATTAATTATTAATAATAATAATAAATTTGTAGACATTGGCCCCAAAACTAATTTACTGAAAAATATATATGTATATACGAACGAATTTGTGAAGTCAATCAGTTAATATGTAGGATTGGGTCTGGCTGTATAATAATATCCATATAGATTGTACTACTTTATTACTAGTTTCTAAAGTCTAAAACATCTAATAATGGGAATTTATTAGACATTGTAAAACACGTTAATTTCATAAATGTAAAACAACGATACACAATTTTATTTGTTCAAAAGTAAATTATCGATGAAACATCGTAATATAATTATCCAAGTTTAGATTGACATCAAGTACAATCTCAAAAAGAGAACGTCAAAAATGTCATACTTTTCTTACGAGGCGACATAACGTTTAATATTTTGTATAAACACACTTAAACTGGTGATAAGATTATACTCGTACATATTACGCATCGAGATTTAACTGTATATCTTTATGGATTGTTTAAAGTGCTAGTTAAACACATTGCGGCCAATGATATCTCGTGCTTGTCTATTGGATTTTGATGATACTATTAATCGCATATACGAGTATGATACCCCCTTTCCTTCTTCAGACACCATCAACTAACCACTCTAAAATTATACTTTTTGATATACGATATCAACGATTTGAAAGTGTAATTATATTATCGATTGTCGATGAATTTATTAGATCATATAGATTGGGAAAATTTGTCAAAGAGTTTGTTAAGTGTAAACTAAGTAGAAAGATAAATTTTCGGATCGAATAGGGACTCAAGGGACCTCACATTTATGATGCATTCACTTAACAATTGAACTTTATAATGTGTGGTTTGATGGGATGGGTCTGGGTGTATAAATTTCTCGGTTGGGCGTATACACCTACATCTTTTTAGATATCAAATTAGCAATTATCCCTACCCCGATATGTGTCTAAAAATCTAAAAAATATTTGACGAGGTAATGACAGTTTATATTTATAGTTAATGTCAACAAAATGCCTTATCAAATACTTCATCAAATTAATACTTAAGTAGGCCCTATAGACGGGTGTTGTAAATCTCTGAAAATAGGACACTTAAGTTCGCCACATGAAGACTGATAAGAGGAAAAAAGACGGTTATATAAGTAAAATCGATGTAAGCTGTCATAAAAAAACTTGAAATTCTAGTTAAATTCTGTATAAAGGCAACATCCGATAATATTCCTGTAATGCGACATCATTAGATGTCACGAGAAGAATGACAATTGATTGAACTTTTTATCAGAACGCAAGTCATGACAAAGTATAATTCTTAAGTGTTGTATTAGTTAATTATTAAACGTCAAGTTAGAAAATAAATGTATTATCTGTACAGAATCAATAACTTGGTGTATAAATTGTCTGTTTTCAGGTAATTTAAAAATACTTGCGGTATTTATGCTCTAGATTTACTTGAGAATACACAAAAATCTTATACTTGGACGAAATTTATTTTTAAGATTTTTTTTCCTTTCTTTATAAAAAATATTGTAAATCATTACTAATAAAAAAAAAAAAATTGTTGAGATAAAATTTTAGGTGGATCCTGTGCATGCATAACATTTTTTTGGGATTGGACTGAAAACGTTTGGTATTTTTGATAGGAAGGCATAAGTGTACGGTGTGTTATCAATATATAACATAACATAGTAAAATATTTTAAGTATTTAATGGCATGAATAATTTAATAAATATGCTCCAAAAAAAATTCCCCCTAAAAATCTCCATCAAAAATTGTTAGTCAAAGCTGACAAAAAAATATTTGCATCGTAAAGATTAATTTTTTATCGAATTGTAATTTTATCGCTAATTTATAATCATAAAAATTACCAGCAGTTGTTAATTTTGGAGATCAGATAAACTGGTCTTATCGGTGGTATAGATGAGGACACTTTATTAGTATAAGTTTAATTACGTTTGCTCGAGGGTCAGAACGTTTTGAGTTCGAACACATTCTGCTGGTTGAAGATATAAGATCCTGTCTTATTTTGCATAGAATTGGGAGAAGAATCAAATAGAAATTCGATGCTACTTTCATTTTGTAACATGTCCCCTTCTAGCGCCTACTTCTGTTAAAAGTTAGTTAAAATCCGCTGAAACTAGGTATCAGAGATTCCTTAAATATATTTCATTTTGTTAGAGATTAGAAATAGAAAAATCTAATAAAATTTAGTGTAAGTTCGGTATAGCCGATTGGCTGTTAGATTTAGAGATTGGAACACAATCGCGGTCAATATTTCCACGAGCTGGACAGAATTTGATCCACCTAATTCAGCTGGAGTATCTTTAAGAGCTTAAGAAATTAAAAAAAAAAATTTTGGTGGGGAGGAAGGGGAATGAGTTTTTGTTTAATTTTTAAAAAACATAATTGTTTATTTTCCGGTACCCCTAAATTTATTAACGAGAAATTAAATGAAATACACTGAATTATATTGAAGGCGAGGGGGGAAGAGTTAGGCGCGATTCTAGTGTCATATTTTCAACCCGAAGCTTTCGATGAGCTTTGGGAAAGCTTTTAAGCGAAACTTCACATTTCATTTCAATTTAATGAATCGGATAAAACTTTGATCCCACATTATATAAAATGACATTTTAATTTTAAGTTTTTAATGAGCTTTCGAGATTTTCGAAGCTTTTTTTTGGGAAAATTTAAAATTTCGTTAAAGGACCGTTATCTGGATATAAAATAGATTTAAAACTGAAAGCTATTAAATAGGATCATCCATGAAAATTTAATGTAAATTCAATGGAAATAAAATAACTAAAATCATATTTATTTAATAAATTTATTTCTTTATTACATTTTATTAGAAATATATGTTTAATTAAATATTAACTGGCAAAGAAGTTTAATGAAATAAAAATTTGTAACTGATATGTTGAGTAGCTGGCCCAAACTTTATAAGGTGTGCTCTGCGCCGTCTGCTCATTAGATGGCACGCCACTGTTGGAGCAGATGATATCCTTGGCCGAAGCAATTAATTTCAATAAGAAGTTATCAACAATATAGTACTCATAACTTCTGCTCAAAAAATTGTAAAGTAGCTACAACGAAGGATATTCTAATTTATGTCTGGATTGACGGATAGTGAAATGAACTATCTTCATAGATTATTAGGTTTTTATTCTGTTTTGTGTGTCTGAGTAAATGCAAAACCTTACACTGCACCAGGTTCGAACATTGTTGAGTGAATGTCACATTTACATACAGTTACGTTATCCCGATCACGAAATTCCACGAAAATATGAAATATTTGAATAAAATCGGAAAATTCGTGAAAAAGGAAAAAATTGATGGAAGAAACATTCAAAAAAATCGATTTTTAAAAAATTTCTTAATTTCTCTCGAAAATCGAAAATTTTTTTCATTTTTCTTAAAAATCAAATATTTTTTGAAAATTAAAAATTTTCTGATTTTTCGTGAAAATCGGAATTTCTGTTTCGAAGAATTTTCCGATTAAAATATTTCCATATTCACAATTTTATGCTTTACTTCCTGATATTTATCAATTTTCCAAGTCTTGAAGTAAAAAGTTAAAAAGAGAAGATTTACAAAAATTCGACAAATTCATAATCAAAATAAAAATTCGAATGTCCGGTATTCCAAAAATTTTAAATTGTCAAAAATATGCACTATAACTTTTTTTCCTGTCTCTATCTCTACATATCTATTTAAAATGGTGCCGATAACGAACGGGTTTTCCCATACAAAATACATAGGAGTCAAAAAAGTGCACCGTAAGTCTTAGGAATTAAATGCGAATCTTAAGCAGACACAGTATAAATTTAAAGATTCGAATCATGAAGTGGACATTTTCGCATTGCATATCCGTAAGGGGACCGGGCGCTCAGAAAGTTCTGATTGTCTGTTCGGTCCTGATTTACATATTCAATTTATTTTTTTCGCCCTCTTTATGATAAACTTCTAACCCGTCAGTAAACCAATTTTCCATATTCCACAACATTCAACAAAACTTTTGTTTTTTCCACTTAATATGGTTTCCCAATCCCCCAGTCATATAAAAAAGTTGTCATATCACATCATTACCCATTCCTATAGTATAGCACTATCCGGGTAAGGAATTGAAGACCATCAACCCCAAGTTTCTATTATACAGATATTTCTATACCACTGTCATGTAACACTATAGTCTATAGTCCTTATACGACGCTTAAAAGGGGTTTGGTTGGCAAATAGGATTATTATATATTTTATTATTATTTCAATGATGATATTCTTTGCTATTCCATATAATAATAAAACTTTTAAAGGGTTGAATGGTGATAGAGAGAGAGAGGCTTTCTGATGATATTTCAGTTCCCTGTCATTATGGTTTATATTTCGGAAAAAACAACTAAATAAAAAGAAAGGGTTGCTAATAACAATGGGGGTAATTTTCTTTATTCATATATCTACTTTATGAAAATGGGTATAATAAAGTAAAAAAATTTTTTTTGTCATGTTTTTCTTCAAAAATTTATATAGAAAATATTATCAAGGGTAAGGGCTTTTAATCACGTTGATGCTTCCGCTTATTAATATTACAGCAATAAAATTGCTGTGTATATAGATAAAATGTGTTTAGGGTCGCATTTAACCCCACAGAAAGAAAATGACAAGGGTGGGTAAACAAAGGAAAGAACAGGAAGATACTGTGACTGCCATTACCAGCAAGCTATGAAAATTTTCCACGTTCGTTAATGTACGGTAAAAGTAACAATCACCATCCCTTCAGTGTATAAATGTATTTATGGAACGATTACTGGTACACTGACGGGAATCGCAATGTTCTGCGCTTATCTCAAAATATGATTAATTACATCAAACGGTTTGGATTTTTATCTCCGACCCTCTCGACAAACAAGCAAATGGCAAATTTTTTATTTTAAATAGAATAGACAATATATATACGCCTGTAAGGGATATGAAATTAAAAGGTTAATTGTTCCGATGAGGGGATTTTATATTTCTTTTATTTATTAGGGTCTGGGGGATGGATGTGAAAATAAATCTAAAAGAACCCGAACAAAAAAAAAAATAAACGCTTAAACCAAAGACAGTTTAAAAGGAAAAATAAATCCAGGAAAGAAACCCCTCTTCGAATTGGCGTGTGAGAATTTTTCTGGTCTTTTTTAATTTGTTTTGTTAAATATAAAATTAAATATTTGCTTATTTTATTTGGTGAAACTGGTTGGTTGGTTTGTTTTTTTTTCCACTGAATATTTATGTGGTATTTTATGGAGTAAATTAACGAAGGGTAGAATTAGGTTGGTTAAATAGGGGTTCCATTTCTATAATCTTTTAATCGTTGTTAAAGAGACAGTTATACGTCAGAAAAATGGTTTCTTGATTGATTAAGAACTCCTTGATTTTTTATATTGTTCGGATAGGATATTTGTCAAAATTATCTTCTATTGATCGTCCTGTCATTGATCTGGTTTGGGATTTTTAACGAATTTTGCGTCCATTGTCGAGGAAACCCCGGTTTCTTTTAAAATTTTATTAAATTAACTTATGATTAATTTAACGAACTTTTTATTGATTGATGGATGGGTTTTCAATATTGAGCCGTTTATTAGAATGAGACATCTTTTCTCATCGGATTGTTTTTTTTATTGGATTTCATTTTCAAGTGAGTTCACGTTCATGACTGAGCCTGTGATATTGTAGACCTCAATAAACTGAAATGGGGTATTGGATCACTTGCCCCACTTAAGGCTGGTGGTCCCGATGGTATTAGGGTAGGCCCATTATGATTCAAAAGGGGTTTGAGGCAATGAAATTTGCTCTAGTAATAATAATGAGGTCCAGTATCGCACTGGGCCATATTCCACTAAGTTGGCGACGAGTTAGAGTATGCTTGATCCCGAAGCCGGGAAAAATATCCTACTCGGAAGCCAAATCACTTCGATCAATCAGTTTAAGCTCAGTCCTTCTGAAAACATTGGAGAATTTGATCGACATATTTTTGAGGAACGGTTCTTCGGCCCTGCCGTCCAGATGCCAATCAGCATGCGTTCCAGAATCGTAAATCGGTGGACTCAACACTTCACCAATTTTACCCACCGTGCTGAAATGGCTATTGGGAAAGGAGAATACGCTCTTGGTACTTTTTTAGATAATGAAGGCGCCTTCGATAACGCTAGTTTCAAGGCCATTATATGTGCTGCAATTAGATTTGGATTCGGTTTGACACTGACCAACTGGATTTATCACATGTTCAGTAGCCAAATTCTGGTTCTAAGCGTTCATAGTTTATTATAAAGCTAAGGTAAATAGAGACTGCCCATAAGGTGGTGTTTTTATCCTTTTCCTGTGGAGTATTGTAGTTGACCCCCTCATTGAAGAACTCAACGAGGTAAAACTCTGCACGCAGGCGTATGCTGATGATAACTCGATTTTAATCGTCGGTAAAATTGCTAATACCTTATGTGGACTCACTCAAAGCGCACTTGATAAGATATAGTACGATCTTGAATCAATTAAAAGTGAATGCTATGAATGAATGCAAAAAGCTAGAATTCTCCTATGGCAGGGTGATAGTCAAATCCGAAATATTTACTATGGATTTACTCTACTTGTGTAAGACCCATTATTAGTCATGCAGCTGTCGCATGGTGGCCCAAAACCGTTAAAAATGCGACAAAATGTATGCTGGACATGCTACAAAGATTAGCTTCCATCTTTATCACTGGGGCAATTAGGACCACTCCTACACCTGCGCTCGAGGGACTCTTACATATTGTGCCTTTATATTTATACTTGTATATCAAACAAGCGGCTATGTCAATAGCCATTAGGCTATTGAGGACTGGATGCTGGTACAAACATACCCACAATTGCGGGCAATCCGCTATTTGTATAGATATATTCAAATTGAACCCTATGTTTGGGATGATCACTGATGAAATCACCCCCACTTTTAATTTCACAAAAGAATTCTCTACCAAAATTCCGAACCGAGAGGATTGGATTGCCTATCCTCGGGAGTCTGGTATGGTTCTGTATACGGATGGTTCCTGCAATGGGCTGACAGCCGGAGCGGGAATCTATTCTGGGAACCCCTCTCTGGAGGACAGTATATCGCTTGTGGAATACTGCTCAGTCTACCAGGCGGAAATTTTGCCCATATTAGCATGTACACAAACCCTGTTAAGTATGAAGTTTGTTGATCAAAATATCGTCATATGCTACCAATATAATGCAAGCAAACTGGGATCAAATAACTTCCTAGATATGTTATGGGTCATCCCGGGATGTTAGGCAATGAGTCGGCAGACGAACTTGCTGTTAGGGGGGCCAACAACAATTTTTTTGAACCAGAACCTGCATGTGTTATCAGCACTTCTAAGCTCAACCTAACTTTAAAACTAGCTTCAGAATATGAACACTTATGCAGATGGGGGATCTGAGATCGTGTAAGCAAACGAAAAAGTTCTTACGTCGGCTGTGTAAGGTTACTGCGGATTCCCTTCTCTGTCTTAATAGACACAGGATCGGTCAGGCAATTGGCACGATTACAGGACATAATCTTTTGAATAGTCATGTTTTCAAAATAAAGCTGTTACACTATGCAATGTGTAGGGGCTGTGGGCTTATGGATGAAACTGGGTTTCAAGTTGTGAATGCCCTAATTTATGCAATATAAGGCATGGAGTTACTGGCTTATGGTCCATACTCTGTCAGGAAGCACGCCAATTTAAGATTATAATGATTCTGGCAATTTTAACTACGACGAAAACTAACTCTAGAGTGATCGTGTAGAATCAGAAATGATGACCATGGGTATGTAACGGCAATACCAAACGAGATTAATTAAATTAAATAAAACAGCTCGAGAATTTGGTCGCGTTACAATTTTCACTTTTAATATTTTATTAATTTTTGAAGGTTTTTAACCCTGCAACGCTTAAATTAGATTGAAAACTAGATAACAATTTTACTAAACCTACTTAATTCTAAACTATCATTTACTTATACTACTATAATTTTATTTTAACATTATTCAAATTCTATTGATTGTTTAATTAGATTTTTAATTGATGGGGAAAGCTCTCGATGGACTTACCACCTCAGGTGTGTACAACGGACCATAGTGTCTCAGTACTAGGGTCTCTTAGCGTCCAGCGATGAACCCCTACACGAACTGATCCGATCTGAGATCTGAGTTCACGTCCCAAATTTGTTTAAATTTGTATATGAAAATAAGAAAATAATCTCAAATTAATTGTTTAAAGATGAGAAATATTTTCTACGTCCACACAAATATTATTTAACATCAAAAATTTTTAAATTATTAATTACAGGAAAAACAATCATCATTAAGTAATTGAAATAGCAGACCCCTATAATTACCGTAATTTATAGTACACCAAAAAAAATTTGTTTTTGGAATTTATAATATTTTTAAATTGCTGTTAAAATTTTATTTTATTTCCAAAATTAAAAAATTATATCTCATATTTACTTAATAACAATATGGCAGCGTACATTTTTGCCCCGTCAAACGCATGTTTACACACTCATTTTCATTTGTGTAAATATACAATTATGTTATTTTTTTTCTGTGTAAATTTATTACCACCACAGAAAATAAAGTATTAATTTTTTCCTTGGTACGATACGTTTTTTTTTTATCTGGTATTATTAATTCTAGATAAACAATTATATAGCATAAAGTTATATAGCCAAATTACCCAGAATACATTACCGTTGAACGTCGTTCGTCGTTTAAAATTTTTTCTTTGAGATGAGATTGTATAAAAATACGTGAAGTTAAAATATAATATCTACGCTAAAAAAAAACCCAGGCGGTTGTAAACCTATGTGCCACCTTCCAAAAAATCATTAAATAAACAAATATCGCGTATATAAATAAATACTTCACGATGAGTAACAGAATAGTGAGGTGGTATTTTAAAAGAAATAAGAGAAAAAAATGATGGAAAATACACATATTAAATGTAAATATTTGTTCGTTCTCGACAAATATTTAGCGTTCCGAAAAACCTCTGCCTCTTATGTTTGGCATGACTACAATCCAACGTTAACTCTTTCGGGAGGGACAAATAACATTAAAAGAAATGTTAACTTTAAAAGAAAATCCATTAACAGATTTAAAATTATTAAAATAAAATTATCCATACATCCTGCCATGAAAATCGCCAAAGGGTTAATTTATTGAATGCATGAAAAACAATTTTGTCTAAAACCATTAAATAATAAAAATAAAATCGTATAATATTATATTTTTTTTCCTTCAACCGTCTTCCATCCCGAATATCTTATTCAAACAACACGCTAAAAAATGTCTGTTTAATTATTTAAGTAATTAAAATCAACAGAGTAGATTGGAAAAAAATAAATTAATATTTGATAATAATGTTAATTAAACATTTAAATATGAATAACCTACAAATAGGAATAAAGAAATTTTAACAAAAAAAAATTAAAATATAAAGTTGATATATGTATAGAAAAATAAACAGACAAAATTAGCAAACGTATATATATATATATATATATATATCCAAATATACATTCATTCCATGACGACAAACTAAACATTGTAAGAAATTTTTTTTTCTTTAAGAAATTGCGACCAAATAATTAAGAAAAAAATTAATTTAAATTGAAGATGTGAAAAAAAAATATTTGGCTATTTGTAAATTTGTCAGAAATTGAACAAAAAAAAAAACATGTATTTTTAACAACAAAAAACTCTGTTTTATTTTTTAACGACACAATTTATCTTCCATACAAATTGTTTTGGGGTCCGAGAAAGGTGTTGAGTCTCTTGGTCAATAAATTTGTAAAATAAATTAAAATTGAATTAATTTTGCATGACATAAAAAACTCATGGCGACAAAATGACCAATGGACGCACCAAAATTTATTGATGGATTTATTTGCTTAGATTTCTTGGACGCAAATTAAAATTATGCAATCGTAAGAAATTTTAGAGAGTGTGGTTGAGCATCAATTAAATTTCCGAATAGGAAAGATAATAAATATCATTATTTATGGAGATAAGTAAATTAAATTGAATTTCAAAATATCAAAATCAAAATACCTCGATATTTAAGTTTCATAGTATTTTTTTTATTCAAAAAAACACTCCATAGAATGTCATAAAAATTAAATCGAAACATCTAATTATTTAAATTGATTTTATTGAATTAATTTGATATTAATAAAAATACAATTAAGATGCTTTTAAGATTTTTGAAGATACGTTTAATTGTCGATAAAGTAAAAATTGAATAACGACTTCAATGTTACCGCTATACAACATTACGACTTAAGTATACTAAAAATAAGAAAAGAATTCTTCATACAATTCCAGAGACTTATCTGAGAGCCAAATCCTTCCTTAAAAATTCTTAGGCAATTTGAACATTATTCTTCAACTTGCTCTAATATCAATGAAATTGCTTCATTCTCATGCTAATTCTAAAACTTCTAATTCATTTTCAGACGAGCTGGGAATATATTATTATATTTACTCTCCTTTTACAAATGATACTCCTTAAAGTGGAATTTTTAATTCGGATATCCGGACATTAAATTGCCCGGATAATTCGATGATTTTGAGGTATTGGATTATCCGAAAAATATGCGGATAATCGGATGCCTACAATTTATTGAAACCATACTTGGATTTCGAAGAATCTCTGTCAGTCTCTGACATTCACATTGGTTGCCACATTTTTTTCTGATTTTTCCTGCCTATTTTCAATATTTATCAGACTAAACCGACGTTTCTAAATTCTTTTCAACCTTCCTCAACCTTTTTCCGTCATTTTGAACTATTGCTGACCATTTCTAGTTTTCTTCTGACGTTTACTCTCTTTTCTCGACATTTCCTAGCATTTCTTTGGCTTTTAGGATTTTTTCTATCGTTTCTTAATGATTTGCTGAACATTCTTCCGTTTTTCGTGAATTTTTCTGGCATATTTTGGAAATCGCCCGATTTTTACAGATATGTTTATGAATTTTTCCACACTTTGACTATTTTTACCGAGATTTTTTCCGGAATTCCCAATTTAATGCTGTAATTCTGTACCTTACATTTTAGCAACGTTCTTTTTCTCCGTTTTGCCCGGACATTTTGTTAGAAATATCAATCAATCTAGGATAGAGTTAAGTAGCTTCCCAATGGATCCGCGTAGATAAGAAACACAACTTACATTTCGCCTTCTGGGAGGGTTAATAAAATTCAAGATAATTCAGGAGTCCAGAGCGTTTCAACCCTAAGTTTCTAAACTTATTTTTGAATTATAACATATAGCTAGGCAATAGGTGTGATTGTAAGTACAAAAAAACAACGCCAAACTCGTATTTTTATATCAGTTATAATTTTAATTGCTGTGTCTCGAAATTAGTTACATATCACATGTCATATGTCACGTCACATGTCATAAGTCAGACGAAAATCGATATGTCAAATGGTGAAGAATTTAATAAATAACAAGAATATTTGTTAAATTCCGTTCTGATATTAAATGGGTTAAATTATGGGAAAGTTTTTAAAATTTCTCGCTATGAAATGGTATAGCAGAGAATTCGATGAAATAAATTTTAAAATATTGATAAGATTTCGTTATCTGCTGACATAAAATTAATTTTAATCTACCGATTAAATTAGGAAATATGATCTCTTGAAATTAACATAAATATTTTACGAATTTGTTTTTTTCTTCATTTAGGTTTCATTAAGAATTTAAAAGCTTGATTTGTAAAATTATAGAAATAACTAGATGAAAGGGCTGGATATTTTAAATTTATCCGAATAGTTAAACTTTTTATTCCGGATCCGGATAGTTTTATACGGCGGATAGTTGGAAAATCTACTTATAAGATAAGATAATTTACTTGCCTAAGACTCTTGTCAAATTGGCTTAACATTTCACCGACTGTGCACTAGTATTTTAGCGCCTTTATCTCGCTTTAACAATGCCTTTTTCGGTGTTGACTGTTCACGATTTCGTTTTATTTCCCGGAAATTCCCTATTTTCATTCCCCACCTAATACTGACTTTTCATTCAATTTTCTGACGTTAAACTATTGCTTATCCAAGGTTGACTACATTTTCCTTAACTTCTCCCCAATATCCAAATTGTTAAATATTTTTTGGACTTTTGGTCCATTTTTATTCAAATTTTCTGGAAAAAAGTCGGAAAATATCACGAAATGTCGGAATAAGTAGCAAAACTTGAGAAAGGCGGACAAGTCCGGAAAAACTTTAAAAAAGTATAAGGTAAAGAATAGAGGCAAAGAAAATGCTGAGGTAAAAGTCAGAAATACTAGTAAAATGTCTGGACAATTCCAAGAAAAGTCCCCATAATTTGCGAACAATTTAGAAATTTCCAGAAATAATCTGGAGAGATCAGGAAAATGTTTATAAAAAATGTGATAAATTGAAAATCGAAAGAAAAAAACCAAAAATCTCGATAAAATTCAAAATGATGTCTGAAAATTCTGAAGAAAATCGGTAAGATGGTAGAACAATTCCGAAATGGTTGCAAAAAAAACAAGGATCGGAGACAGTTCAGGACCAGTAGGGAAAAATGTCGAGGAGAATAGTAAGGAAAGGCAAATGTTCGAAAAAAATCGGGAAAATACAAGTTGTTCACCTATTTTCGGGAATATTTTTGGGGGTTGACAACTTCTTGTAAATCGTAAAATTTATTGGAGGCAGATTAAAAATCAGTTTCCTTTTAAGGAATTCAGATTATGAAAATCGCTAGGAGGTTCCATCTATTACAGGATTTTTTGGAATCATTTTCAGAAAATTCAGAAATTCATTTGATCACCGAATGGTCAGGAAATAAAAGTCGAAAAACTTCGTTTTCTCGATCATGTAAGAATAGAATTTCCTGGAAAATGTACTTACCACAAAATTAATTCAAATTAATCTTTTGAGAATCTAGTTTTGGTTTAAATTTTGGTAAATTAATTTCTTACAACTCATTTAAATTTATTGGGCCTTAATTTGAAAAGCTTTCTAGCAATAATAATTTTCTATTATATTTCCTATTATATTTGATTTAACACTTTATTACTGATTAAGGGGTCAGTTCCCAATCTTTTTTTCAAAAACCCCTGATTCTTGTAGTAAACAAACATATATAGAATTGATATATAGAAACTATAATTTTGGTCAGGAAGTTCGAAAACGGATCGAAAAACGCGAAATAATGGAAGGGGTTTTCGGGCTTTTCATATATATGTGTCGAGTAAAAAAAAGTAAATCGCGTTTTTCTCAAAACTATGTTTTTCGACCTGGCGTGCATCCTAAAAAAACTGTTGCACCTA
>JANTOP010015217.1:0-14245 GCA_027564815.1 Symmerus nobilis | reverse complement strand
TGCTACACTTTCCCATCATTAACTCAAAATTGGAAAAAACTGACTTAGTGCCTTCTGGAAGTATACCGACGATTTGTATGATCTTCTTGCGGTTTTCTCTAATCTTCAGGTTAATTTTAATTATTTTCATTTTTATATGAGGGTATGAAAATACTCTATGTATTAGGCGCTGTGCATCCCTGCCATAAACAAATAAAAAAATTTGGAAACCGTTAAATTGTTTTAAACAAAAAGTTTCCGAAAGTTGGAACTACGAACGTTCGGTACGGCCAGAAAACTAAAAAGTTTGTTTTTTCATGTTTTTTTTTGTGGGTAGTGCGCGTAGTAATTCGTTGCTCGACATACCTATGAATATATCGTCCTGTTCAGAAATAAGAATAATAAATTGAAATAAAGAAGAAATTAGTTTTTTTTTCATTTTTCGTGGGTTACCCCTCCTTAAGGCGAGCACAATTGTTTCAAATTATTGCACAACGATTTGTGTTTATCTCGTATATCCAATATCCCAATGGTACGAAATCGAAATATTATCATGACCTAGTATGAATTCGGTAATCTCTTCGTAACGCTTGTCCATTATACCAACTGCTTTAAAGAGAAACCATGAACGAACTAACAAAGTGTTTGTTTTCCCAGGGATTTTCATATTACATTACCGGGAATTTATTTTTATACCAGGATTATTAAGTTTTTCTGACGATTTCAATGTTATTGTATTAAAATATGATCGGATTATCGTATTGGAATAAATAAATTGTATAATGTTATAGGAAAATAACGTTGATTCCCCAAAATAATGTTTTGAAGTTTCGTTAATATAAATTTATCGCAAGTTTTCCGAATTAAATATCGAATTTGGACAACATAAGTAAAAACATCGTCTATAACTGATTCTCTCTATGCTTTTAATGATTCCACAATAAATATTGTGCAGACAATTGTTCACGTTCCAATTCCTCTTTAGTTTTTCCTTCGATTTTCTCCGGGCATCAATTTTCAGTAAAATGAAAAAGAAACGTAAGAAAAAATTATCAAACTAATTTTAAAGTTTTGAGAACGGATAAAAGACCATCATGTGTACCTCTATTGGTATTCAAAAAGATTTAGTATAAAATAAAAGTTTTCCTCATATCCAGGATTTCCCGTACTACCGGTATTGCTGTCACGATATATTTGTTCGTATTTTCATCCCCACACTGATTTTAGATGGTGTGTCGAATTTTGTGAAATTTGGCATCTTTGTTCGGTAGTAGTGGGTGCCACTATACTTGTTCTTTTAGTTTAGCCGTATTTGTATTTTCTATACGATTAAGAGGTAATGGAAGTAGATATTATGTGACTCGTAAGTATATACGAACATTTTGTGAAAAAGTTAGATTTATTAAGAAAGGAGATTAGTTTATCTGACATTAGCAGTCACTTGGTATACGGGAAATTTTGAAAGTTTTTCCGAACCAAAATACGTGGAATTGTATAAGTATAATATACATATACATCATTTCTCTGAAACTTTCATTCATTGAATTGAGCTCATATATCATGTTTACAAACACTTTAATTGCATTATGTCATACCATTTTACGCTATTTCTAAAAATTTATTGAAACCCTATCAATAAATGGTGTGGCATTTATGTTGGCAGATATTGTGGGAAATAACTTAGTTACACTATTGTATAATTAGTTATATTTAAATATTTTATTACTTACCAACTCAAGTCTATCAGATAAAATCGAGACTCTAGTAAAGATCCGAGAAAATGTAAAACATTAATTTATTGTAAGTGTTTTTCACACTTAACTTCATATACTAATTAGCTTAGATTTCTTTTATACTGTTTAATTTAAATAATATTTCGATACATTATATTTTCAAATGGACTGGAAAAAACAGGCCTAATGCCTAAATAAATATTATAATTTATGGAAATATTAATTAAAATAATTAAAATACAAACGTTATCTTAATAACTTGCTAATAGCTTAATAAATTAATTTACTGAAAAAATATATCACTTAACAAAGAAAAACCTCTAGCGACGCTAATTAAATTATGAATTTGAAAATATTTTTTCTTAAGTGCATGTGATAGAATACCTAATTATGAAAAGGCAATGACAAATGTTTTAAGAAAATTAGTTATCTGAATTATTTAAATTTTACTTAACAATTTATTAAATGAGGAGATTGAATTGTTTTATATTATACTGTCAATTATATTTTCTGTTAGAAATAATATTTGTATATTTCATGTAATTACACATAGATTATCAATATGTAGTTTAACTTATTGTATTATAAAGGATAATCATTATTTACAGAATATTATATTATATGAATTAACATTGCATTATATTGAAAGGTATTAATTATAAATTTAACAAGTAATTGTTGTAGGTATATTACATCTGTAGTATATCCATATTTTATATTGTAGTTAATAATGAATAATGGTTAAAGATAAATTTGGCTCATAAATTCAATAGAATATTTTGTTAGTGAGAAAATAGATAATAAAAGCCAAATAAACTGTATTGTTAAATAATAATATTGTATTGTTTTATTGAATATTATATTTTATAATTAACTAAGTTATGATAACGATAACACAGGAGTACAATATGGAACATCATTTTCCAAAAATGGTGAAATTCTTAAATTTTGATTTTGATTTTCTTATTTTTGACATTAACACATATTACTCACTTGTTAAATATTAAATTCCACAATAAATCCAAAATTAGCTGAAACTATTTAATTAATTGAAATTTGAAATATTGTATTTAATCGTATTTTATATATACTAGTTGTGAGCCATGAGTTATATAATATTTACGGTGGACCAAGATGAGACAAAGTAAAATTCTGTTGTATAAATATTACTTCTAAATGTATCGGATAACTAAAATTTGTTTGGATAATTCAACATTTTTTTGTAAGCATAAAACTTGCCATATAACAGGAAATGAAAATGAAATCTGCGATAAATCATTAAAATGCAGATTAATAAGAGATTAAATTACATATGTTGCCACAAATACGAGACGGAACAGGGGCATTGACTGGGAAACAATTCAGCACGGTTAAATTTTCAGGCAATTAAAAAAAATTGAACTTCGTGATCTATCAGATTGTGTAGCACTTTGTGAAAATTATTAAAAATATTGTAATTGGAATTTATTCAAAATATTAACGAACATGATCGTTAAACTTTAAAATTTGAAATTAAAATATGATATTGCGCCCAAGAAATAGATATTTGGGAAATTTGGGAATTAATTATTTAATTATTTAAATATTTTGTTAAATTCAAGTCTAAAATTCTTGCTAATTTCATTATTTTCTCGGATTACCAGGTGTAGAAATATCCAGAGTATTGGCCGTCGTTAGCTAGACATTTTTCTCATCTTTTGGGTAGCTAATGAAGTCCCTTCCAAAAAACTGTTCCGGTTTTGAAGCCAACTAATCATCAATCTATTTTTGGAGTTCTTCTTCATAAGTTTCGAACGTCTGCTCTCTGAGGGCATGCGACATTGATGCAATAATCTTATGCAGCCAAGTCGGGTGAATAAGGCGGGTGGAATAAGACTTCCCCCATATTCAATGTTTTCAACGTATCTTTCACCGGTTTCGTTGTGTTAGACGGTGCATTATCGTGAAGAAGAATAGCTTTGCGGTGTCTTCTGGCCCACTCTGGCTGTTTTTGATCGTTTAAATGGATGGTTTAAATTGATGAGTTGTTGTTGGTAGCGTGGCGTATTAACTGTTTCACCAGGTTTTAAGAGCTTACGGTATACCATGGGTCTCCAAACTTTTTAACCTAAGGGCCATACTAACTCTTCGACTTAATTCCAAAGGCCAAGACTTAGCTAGCTCATCATACCATCATACTGTAGTTTTGAATTTTGCGCAAATTTTAATTTCGGGACTAACCGGCGAGTGAGATATCTATAGCGCAGGGCGCGGGGGTGGACTATATTTCTCCATTGATATAGATAAATATTTGTTGTCATCATTGCTGAATTTTATGACAGTCTTCCACTCACACAGTTTGATCAGTTGCATAATTTTGCTCGGGGATTTTTTTCCGCTTTCGGCACTGTATGAAAGAACATTCTTCAAAATCAAATACATATATCAAAAATACTTACAGATCCAAATTAACTGATGAGCATTTGAAGTTGCTGCTGATAACTTCCACTAGTAAACTTGATCCAAAACTACATACAATTGTCAGTAGAAAGATACAGTTACATAAATCTCATTAAATTATAATTATGTGTAATTTCATTATGTGAATTACCTATGTATGTCACTTATTGTAAGTTTTGGAATAAATCTCATATCAATAATTGCAGTTAAAATGTTAAATTACATTATCTATGTCAGTTATTATGTTTCTTAATTAGTCGTTAAATAAAAACAACTGATTACGTATTACTTTGAATGATTTACTCAAATTCTAAATTTTACAATGTAATCCAAATAAACTATTACGGGGGCCGAATGTAGAGGGCATGTTTAAACGCAGGCCGTATTTGAGATGTCTGCCGGCCGGAATTGGCCCACGGGCCGTAGTTTGGAGATCCCTGCGGTACACTAAACCCTTTTGGTCCCACCAGATGCAGAGCATTACTTTCTTCTCGAAACGATTTGGTTTGATGTTGATTTTGATGGCTGGCTTGGACTAAACCATGAAGTTTTGCATTTGGGATTCTCGTATTATATCCACTTTTCGTCACTTGTCATAATCTGTTGCAAAATAGACTTCCTCTTGTACCGCATGAGTAAAGTTTCACATGTGTTCTGCGCCTCTCCATCTGTCTCTCGTTGAGTCCGTGTGGGACCCATTTGTCGGCCATAGAAATCTTTCGCATGACGCTCTGCAATCTGTCCTTTAGTTTACGTGCTATATTCATCCAATAAAGCCTCCATATATGCATCTTCGATCTTCTCCCGCTGCCCTGGATGATCTTTATCTTTGAAATTGGATTGATCACTGTTAAAACGTTTAAACCACATATCACATGTATTAATGTGTGAAGCGAATTCGCCATAGGTTTCCGAGGAAACGCCGGCTGTAACGCTGCACTTTTCTTCTGATTAAAGTACAAAAGCAATGCGTGCCGCAAGTGCTCCTTTGTTAGCTCACAATTCGAAATTTTTCACGCATAATACAGAATGATGCGTTGACTTTTAGGATTAATGACATATATCGTCTGAAATAGTGACATATATCGCTTATTGATAGTACAAGAAAACAGCATAGACGTCAAATCGTAAAAATGGATATACTTCAGTTACGCCATCTATTAACAAAACTCACAGGAATAAAGTTCTACACCTGGCATATAGAGATTCTTGAATGTTCCCTAAACGACATTCATATTTGCCGGCTTGTCATAATCATAATTTTCGGTATCTGATTATAATATCGCAGCATGAGATAACGAGTGTCGTAACTTCCAAAAACAATTTTCACGTTTTGATTGAATCTTATGTATTTTTTAACCCTCTTTCCATTGGGACACTGTCATATTGGTCATTAAATGGTCTAAATGGAAGATTCGACAGTCTTCCAAAAGAAAAGAGGGTTAAAAAATACATGAGAATCAATGATATTGTTTTTGGAAGTCACTTGTCTCATGGTGAAATATCTCATTATAGTTTACTTGCTTACATGCTAGATATAAAGTGTTTTAACATCTTTGGGAAAATTACAAATTTTAATATTTCCACAATATTACTAGGTAAGCCGATATGGGCAATCCTCGCTTGTTTTCAAAAGGAGTAAAACAATACCTTTATAAGCCAGTAAACTGTATAAGATGGATTACACATTAATTTCATTGGAAATTCCATTAAGAGTATGAAATCTATCATCGTTGACGAAGTAAAACTACACTCGAAATCGTGTACACTCTAATAGAAGAGCGGTGTATTCCACAAAATTTTAAATATTGAAATATAGAATATTAATATGCAAATTGGAAAAGACTTCGAAAACTTAGAAAAATAAAGCAGGAGTAGCAGACTTTGATGAAATATTTTAAATTTTTGGAAAAATTGACTAATTTTGAGAGCAATTTCCAATTGTAGCAACATTTACTGATTTTCAAAATATTTTCTGATTTTTAAGACATTTAATTCAATTTTTAGATTTTTATAAAATGTACCGATTGCAATCTTTCAAGAAATTGTTCTACATTCATTAAATTTTATAGTTCCCATTAAATTTTCATGAATATTTTTTATTTTCAAGATATTTTCCAAATTGTTAAGTTAAAGATTTTTATGATTAATGAATTTATCGAATCAGTGAGCTCGTATGTTAATTTGACCGTTGCTCCTTCTATTCTTTATATGAATATATAATTATACGTAAATATTAATAATTGACTAATTAAATAAAACTCTAAATAAGTGTTCATGAAACCTAAAACTAATATTTGGGAGTATCTAGTTTTTGGTTGATATGCCAACTACATATTACCATTGAATTGGTATAGCGATATTCATATTTATTTAAATTGTATTCTTAAAATGGGTTGAATTTGATTTATTAAAATTTCATGCATTTGCATTTACTACTGTTTATCTACTGATATTCATTCAAAATAGTGTAGCATATAGATCTAAACTTGCATTCAATTCTTAGAATTCCTGGATAAGTATACTATTAATATATTATTAAATAATTTGGAAATTTGAAATTCTGGATAAACAACACTACTAATTTGGTATGTTACACGTAAGTTTATTTAGTATTTTTTAGTGGTAGTATTTACTATTGAGCACATTGCCTACAAAAATTGAACTTTTATCAAGATGTGTATGATGGATGTGTAAGTCTGATAATTTTAAATACAAATTCGGATGCTAGCTAAAATTATGTTGAATATCCTGGAAAAAGGATAATAACTAGAGGATAATAAACTATGGGGCGTCTAATAATTATAGTTTTATTAATGAGTTTTAAAATGATTAGAAATGGGCATTGAACGTTCTAGCAAATATCTGGTTTTCCAACTGTGAATCTATATTATATATAAAATTTTAATAAACATGTTGAAAAATTATAGAAATATCTTCCTCTGGTATTGATTTCTTGACATCTAACTGGCTCCAAGTTATATTGATACAAGTCTAATTAAAGGGCCGCTTTTATTAGAGGGAATATTCTTAAGTAAATGTTTTCTCTTCATTAATGAAAAAAAAGAATCAACAACGGTTCATTTCATGTCAATGGAATTAATCTGTTAAATAAGCAATGAATGAATAATGTGAAGAATAACTCACACGACCAGCTATAAAGATGGTTAAAGTCACCCGAAAACTATCTTAAAACTGTATAATATTTATATATCTATAAAGATACCACAAATTAACTGATTCTGAAAGCATTTCAATTACCGTCGGTTTAATTATTGTACATTATATTATGCTAACTATCATAATTTGAAAGATTTTATGGTATATTAAAGAATATCGACTTCTATCCCTATATTGAGATACTTTATTTGTTTCACAAAATGTACTTTTACGTATTATACCAACATCAGAGTCAATTTATAATATTTAATTGGTATAGGTATATTTATCATAATTAATTGTGCTAATTAAATATTCAGATATATTTTAGAGTCATATATTACATAGAAAATATCATGTTCGCTGTTACGAATCGAGAATTTACGGAATTTGCATCGTGCATAGTTAACTACATATATTGTATAAGAGCTAGAATTCCTCTAGTTGAAAAATATGTAAACAGGAAAACTGAAAAGGTTTTACCATTGTTTTGAATAGCTGAAATTCCTATACAAATTTCCTACTATAGAAGTTTCAAATGACCGATCGATAATATACAATGTTGTATATCGCGTGTATATATGATTTCGTTCTGGTTGATTCATTAACATATCGTTAAAGGGTATAAAAGAAAGGCCATAACATAATATTTTACATTCTGAAATCACATTTAAAAAACGTGTTGTATTACTACGTTTAATATTTTATGCTTGTTACCATGTCCCAAGAAAAAAAATGTATCTAAACGGTAGTAAAAGGTGTACAATTCAACGTCTACGGTTCAGACACACTTTTCTTTTTATATGCAAATTTTATAGGAAGCTTAAGTACGTACTATATAGTAACTGGTGTATTTTGTATTATATTTCCGCATATCAATTTTCCAGAGTCAGCTACATGAAGTTGTGGGGAGACCAGCCGAACGCAGATCCAAATATTGTATTCAATGGAAAATAAATGAAAATATTATTGAATGGAGTTTTTTATTTTAATTAAATTGAAAGCATATAATTTATTTACTCTATTATTTGTATACTCTATCTAAGAATAGATAATCAAATTGCTAACACTTATAAGACATTACTTTAATTCTATGCAACTCTGTTTGGCTTCGCAAGTTTGTCATACTATTGTTAAAATGTCACAATTATAATTCTGCAGCAAGGGGAAAAAAATGGCATGAAAATACAGTCTGACATTTTTGTAATAGAAATTCTGAAATAGCTCATAAATGGAATAATGCAGACGAGAATTTTTCTTTATATACCGCCGAACAGGGTGGATTTCTGATACTTTCAGAACGTTTATTTATTTGGCTTATCAGCATATTAATTTTTGTTTAATAAATGTTAATATTCATTGTCCACTTTATTTTTAAGTCGTATATTAAACTGCAAATAAATTAATAATTAGTCTTTAATTATTTATGCAAATAAATTTATATTCGTAACATAAAGCTTTCTTTAAGTTTTTAAGTTTTTCAAAACTTAAAATTTTAGATTTGATTACAATTTAATTATTCGAATGAGAAATGGATTTCAAAATAAATAAAATAACAGTTTTATTAAAAGCTTTCGATGAGTTTTGGATATATTAATACAACTTTCTTGAGAAAATTTGATAATAGGCTTGAATGCATACAAATTTATATTCATAACATAAAGCTTTCTTTAAGCTTTTAAGTTTTCTAAGATCTCCCACAGCAAAATTTTAGATTTGATTACTATTTAATTACTCGGTATATATTTAAAAATTGAATTGAATTTAATTGAAATTAGTTGAAGGAGCGCTATCTGTGTTGAAAAGTGGTGTTCTCACTCTAAGGCCACAAATGACCGACCTGTACGAGATTTTCTAACTAGGTTACACCGAAAACGACAAACAAAACTTTGATCTACTAATAAATTCTATGAATTGCTAAGGAGCTTCTTTCATTCAAGACTAATATCTGAAAGTTAACTGATTTTTCTGACATATCAAATTTCTTCCAAATTTATCCGATTTTTATTGAACTTCTTCAAATCTTTTTCAATATTTTACCGACATTTCCTGAACTTTACCGATCGATTGTAAAATTTAAAATGCTGAAATAACGAGCTAAACTCGATGGATTGAACAAAAACATGCAATTATGAGTCAGACTAATAATTTTGAATTTAATTTTTATTTTCAACAAATGGAATACGGGAATTATTAAATCAAATCAAATTAAAAATCAGTCCAAATAATATGATTTGCTTAATTTCAGGAAGTAACGAGTACCAGAAGAATTTAGAAAACTGAATGGAAATACGCAAGTTTCAAAATTTTTTAAAAAATTCGTAGAAATCCTAAAATTTTAGAAGAATTTAATATTTTGAAATATCTATGAGTTTTATGAAAATTAGTTAAATTCTGAAACATCGGAAAATTACATAATAATGATGAATAATTATTTTTTAAAAGTTTAACGCTTCCACAACTTTTTTTTCTAATTTTCTAATTTTTCATCGACCATCGAAGGGTTAATTTTAAGAACTGCTTATCAAATATAGCAACATTTGATTGGAACTTAAAACTAATGCATAAAAAATTAATAATTATTCTTCACATCATTACTAATCAGAATCACGTACGAAATCACGAAATGTTGTTGGTATAAAAAAACTTTTGCCAGCATTTGAATGTATATAAATGCTGTATTTGCAATACCACAAAGTCATCCTATTTGCCGGTAATTGTAGTATGAATCGCTAATACTGGTACTCTTACATATATACAAATATTATATTTTTCAATATCCCATATACGCTCGTAACGTCATAACTTTTCTAATATAATATTTTATACGCTCGAGTAAAAATCGTGGAAAAGTTAAAGGGAATTCCGTATTCAACTTGTACCCCGAAAAATACACGTTGCTAATGGAAACGTGCCAAAAAGAGAACCTCTTAAAGCCAGTTTAGTAGAAATCGGATGATACGATCCGGTTATATCATATAACACTTATGGAATATTACTAGATAACAAGAAGATGAAAAATAAAAATCATGATGAAAAGAATCATCGGGAATATAATATCCAACAAAACAGAGTATCCATCCATGCTATATAAATATTTCATGTTTTATTGCCCTTACATCTTCATTATACTTAAGAAGAAGGGAATAATGTAATATATACCAACTTGTCATGTAAAGGCAGACAATATAATGTATAGATTTACTGAACATTGTCTATCATCTTCATAATGGGATGAATCAAGAAATGCAACATAAAATATACTTTGGTTCTATTAAAATATCCAATCATAATGACTTGTGTTCAAAAATTCACAAAAGATTTACGGTATGTGATGGTTAAATATACCGAACCAGGAATTGGATACACATGTTGAGTTAACCATGTAATTTCATTCTATTTTTCATATTATTCGGGAACGTTTATTTCTTAAACCAATGGGTGTTTTATACCAGTATCTTCTTTATGTATAAGTTTAAGTTGATTTCAAGGGTCAATTTGTTTACCCCTATTTTCTATGAAAATCCAATTTTTTCTTCCTCCATTTTGCAAAAATACATTATTATGGCATATTTATTTATTATATGGTGCAATTAGATTTATATATTCTTTGCAGAAACCATCATCCCTGCTGTGTTTTTGCGAAAAGGAAGCAAACAAGAAAATTGTTAGGGGATGGAGAAAAGTGAAAATGAAAGAAAACAGAAAAATTTTCTCCCTATAGTCAAGTTTGTTTTTACCATTTTATTGATTTTCATGATGTATACTACGCCACAGTGGTGTTGCTTGTTTTCCATATAGGATAAACTATTGGAAATATCATCTTGTGCCTTACTTAGAAGGCAATTAGAATATTTTCTGAGAGATTCGGGAACGAAAATCTTTAAGCTTTTAGCATTGATTAACTGGTCCGCTACTGATAAGTAACCATAGGTACCATTGATGAATTATTCGTAAGGGTGCGATGCTGTTTAATTTATTTGCTTTCTATCAACAAAGAGGAAAAAATAAATATATCGATTTAATAAGAAATTTGAATAAGTGTTCTGGAAATACAATTCAGCTAGAAGTAGGAATTTAATTTCCAAATTTTCACTATTTTTCCCTTAAAAATAATCTTAATTTTGTATACATAAATTTAAAAATGTATTCCTGTAATATATGACTATAAATTTTAGCAGAAACTTAGTTTTCGAGTAGACATAATTTGGTATAAGTTGAATTAATATAATTTTGAAATTAATTTATTGTTTATTTTAGTCTGAAGTTACTTGATTTTATCTTTTGTATAATTAATTTTAACAATAGAATTTTGTATTCTGTAAGTAGAAGGGTAACGAAAATTAAATTAATACAAATTCCAGTATAGGAGATGCTGATTTCTTACAAAATGTTAAAATATTATTACATAACTGGTAACTAATTGTACATCTTTATTTTAGTTTATATTGAATATTTATTCTCTTACTTAATTCCAGTCAAATTATTAACTGAGGCATATTAATTTATATGCTAACATTAGATTGAAGTAATATACTACAATATTAGAAGTTACTGTAAATTATTCAGGAAGTGAAAATTTAGAAACTTGGTCGGAAATCGGAGAATTTTATAAACATTTCTAAATTCCTTTAAAAATTATCTCTCAAATTCATTTACATAAATTTTCTGATTAAAGGAAAGAAAAGAATAATTTTCGAATTTCATGTTTTTTCCAATTTTTGTTTCGTCAAATTTTCTCAAACGGATTAAATTGATAATCCAACTAATGTCATTTACAACAGCCATATGTGTTTGAGAATTAATCCATTAAACTGAAAACCAATTCTAATAATTTGAATGGTTTTCAATAAACTTTCAGTTAAGTTTGAATGCTTTTCAATTAATTTCACTAATTCTTAACATATCCCATGAAAACATAAAACAGGTTATAGATAAAAATATAAATACATATTTTTATTTTACAATTGGGTAGAGTTAACCACAGAGCTCCGTATAGAGTACCTACGTATTCTATTTTGGAGAATCGAATCAATCGAATTGAGAAACATAAAAAGGGCCCTAATTTAGCAACATTATCCCACAGATAATGTTTTAATGCAATCAAAATTGAATGTCTAAACAAAGTTTCAAGATAAAATTGCACTTGTCTCTATCCCTCACAGATTTTCTTATATAGGGCGTTTGCCGTAATCGCTGATGAGATTTTTTATTACAATTTATGCAGAATAATTATTTTAGAATATTCTGAGATTTGATTTTTCTCAAAAATTTTCTCATACTCTATATGAAATCTCCATTACTCCTACATTTTCTTAGAAACTTTACATCAATTTCTACTAGAAATGTTGACCTATCTCATATTTCTAGTATATTGTTAATTTGCTTCTGTCGAATTTTAACAATTTCTGAGAAATTGTAAATTTTTCAAATAAGGACCTTATTTCTTTAGAAATATCGATAAATTTTGAATTTATGGTTTCGCATTCAATTTTCGATTTTCTATGAATTTAAAAATCATTTGGAAAAACTTGAATTTTAGAATACTTACTGTGTAATTTTATTGTTATGTTAACGATTAGAGTAATTAATTTATAATTGCTTACAATTAAATTGATTGATTTATCAGCATTCCAATCGGAGTATGTAATGTAAAATAAATAGGTTTAATTTTTTCCGTGTAGTTAATATTTATTCTTATATTTATGCACTTAAATTTAATATGGCTGTTTATTTAAATTAATCCAATTTAAGTATTTAACATTATTTGCATGGATTTCCTTCTACTAAAATATAATAAAATATAATGAATGAAAATTACCATAGGCGAGAAAATTATTTTAGAATATTTTCTTATTTTCATTATTCTTCAATCCTTACCTAGAATTCGTATCATTAACGTGATGATATACTTAATAGTAATATCTACCTGTCTACTATTTTCCACCATTCGCTTATAGACAAATAAAGATGTAACCTAAATTGTTGGGAAGAAAATAAATAAAACTCCACATTGAATTAGAGATTACACACTCTAATGCAAACCATGTTATTAGAATAGTAAATATCCGCCTGACTGGTGGATTGGTTTTAATTTAATACATTTTATTTGCCTTATTTTTGCGATAACTAAACACTTTATGCTACTACCATTCCATGCAGGTATGCAAGAAGATTTTTAAAGGTATAATCATGGAATAGAGATTCGTTTTTTCGGTGTATCACATATTCAGGAAAAAAGTATGGAATATAAATTGCAATTTAATATTCTGGTAAAACATAATAGAACATCTCGATTTTCTTTCGTGTATTTAATGAAAGTAACTCATTGTTTTTTCTCAGCATAATAAATCTTCAAACCATATACTTACACTTCATGTATATTTGTTTCTAATTATTGAGCCAAAATAATTGGGTTTACGATACATAAACAACCGTCGGACATGAAATGAGATACATTTTCGGGAAATAACATCTTGTGCAGTATAATTATTAAGTTTAGTTGTAGTTCAAGTTTAGATGGTCTGGTTATAGTTTCCCTTCCCTAGGCGGTTTTAGACAAATCGAATTAATCTATTTCTGTTTTTGTAAGTTTTTAGTTCTTTCAATAATCAACGCCACACTGCCCCGTCAGTAAGGAAAAAGACGTTTGGAATCTTTTTACAAAAGTAATTTATGTGTAACAAGAGTAGGGATTGCAAATTTACCGGATTTCATTACCGGTAACTCGCTTTGCCGGAATATTATTAATAAAAAGTTTGAAAATTGTGTAATTAAAAACATATTTTATTTTTATTACGAAAACTACAAATATGTACTTAAGGTACATTCCTCATTAAAAACATGAAAAAAAGACATATTTCCATTATTTTTTTTTAAATACTTTATAATTTCTTTCAGAGAATTTTTTTATTTTATCTAATAATACATACTCT
>JANTOP010015206.1:0-14248 GCA_027564815.1 Symmerus nobilis | reverse complement strand
CCGAGCTTTTAAAGCTTCATATATGTAATTGTATATGTTTCGCACTCAAGAAAGCTTCGTTGGTAATCACTGAATTAGAAGTAGCTCAGATAGTAGGAGCTGACGCAATTTTATCGTTGGCTTGCCAATTTCTCTTTATTTTAAATATTTTGGACAAGTCGGCATTAAATGCAGCCTTTCCAATAATTATAATAAATATTTAAAATTATAAAAATAAATATAAGGTAACCAGCGGACGGGGCATATACATTTTCAAACGTTTATCCCAACTACTTTTTACATTTTCCGGTTATTCCCCATTTTCACCGATTTTTGCCAACATTTTGCTAATTGATGTAGGAACTTTGTTTGAGAGATATCCAGCTGGCTTTGACTCCCGTTTTTATCCTCGAATTGTTCCTCATTTACTCTTATTGTTAGTTGTCGACGAATTTCTATTCAATTTTATATTGACCAGTCCTGGCACAATTTTTTCGGCCATTCCAAGTGTGTTTCTTTTTCCGAAAATTCATGGAATCAATAACATGAAATTCGATCAGAATTAGTCGAGATAATCGAGAATATTCAAATTGAGATTTTCGGGGAAGTATTCAGAAATTGTCAGTAAAAATTCCGGAATGTTTATGGGGAAATGTCGGAAATTATAAGTAAAATTCCGATTTTTTCCCTAAGAACTTTTTTACGAATAACATTATGTCCGCAGCCAAAAACATTCACTGAGCTTTTAAGTTTTTGTGAAGCTTTCGTAGAAAAATGTCAGATTTGATTGAAATATAATTATTCGAATAAAAATTAAATTTGATGACCTGGGGAATGTTATTCGGAACTTAAAGCTTTCGTTGAGGTCTTAAGTTTATACGGAGCTTTTGCTGTGACATATTGAGTTTCGTTGGAATTAATTTATTTGGATGAAAAGTAGGTTTCTATACGAATTAAATGGCATCTCAAAGTTGAAACTTTGATTGAACATTAAAAGCTTTTGTGGAGCTTTTGTAGAAAAATTCCAAATTTGATTAAAATTGAATTATTTGAATGAAAATTAGAATTCAAAATGTATAAAATTTTATTCAAAACTTAAAGCTTTCGTTGTCCTTGCCACGTCCTGGCAGAATGGCAGATTGATGAACTGTACTTCGAATGAATATGAATTTCTAGTAGTGAATCATGAAATATATCGGATTTTCATTAAATTCCTCAATTTTCACGAAAATTTTTCGATTTTCATAAAATATCAAATTTTCCGATTTTGAGGAAATTCATCGGTTTGGACGAAATTGTCCAATTTTGATAAAAAATTGAAAAATCCAAAACTTGACAAATTGGCAATTTAAAATTCTAAATTTTCCGATTTTCTTTCAAATTTTTATTTCTTAATGATTTGACGATTTTAAGAAATTTTTAGATTTTTTTCAAATTTCCGAAATTTCATCTCCGAAGTTAAGTGCCTGCAGAAATTAATAAAATAAATCTGGTAATAAATAGTTGGAATGAATTCCGTGAATTTTCAAGCTCCGGCTGTGACCCTATTGATTGAAAAATTAATTTTTATAAATCACTTCCAAGCAGAAAAAAAATGTTGAATTCTAAAATAACAACGGTCTCGAAAAGCTCTAATTCTTAAAGATCCAATAGCTTAAGACGTCATTATTTCTGGCATGTAATTAAACCTCTATGTGCTTATTTTGTATATAATCAATTCGAAGCTGGAGTTAAATTATAAGTTCCGATGTCATCTCAGATTTAGAACCTTTGGTTTTAATAAATGTTTGAACTTTGATTCGATTTTTAAAGCTAAGTTAATTATTTTCTTCAGAGTAAAATATAGAAATATGTTTGGGAAGTTTGGGATCTTATATCATAAAACACCCTGTAAAAATATAAGGTTAATTTGAAACAAGAAATATTGAAGTACTGTAGAGCTATTTAAAATTGCTACAGTTTATACATTGATGACGATGACTTATGGTCAAAAATGGTCTGCTAATTCTAATGAAATCCCTTAAAGTTGCGTAAAAGCTGCGTATATTCCCAAACTGACCATTAACTTCGCAGTATATCCCAGCAATTTAGTAAGGCCTTCAACTGAAATCGGATTGTTCGTAATGATATTGAGTGCGGCGCGTTAAACAAGCCAAATCGGCTGGTTAATTTCCAGGAACGTAGTTCAGATTATGCCTTGTCTAATATTGTATTTAAGACCTTTGACTGCAACGATTTCCGACCTATTAGCGTACTGTCCTCGCTGTCTAAGGTCCTTAAGATTATTTTGTAGGAACAGACGACCTATTATCTTAGATTATTTCATCCCAATGTCAAGTCACAAGGTTAAGTCCGGTTATGTTCTGACAATGCACGTCATTGGTTCTTCTGCATGTCACCGATAGTATGCTGTAGAGTTTTTTCAAACTGAACACACGCTATCACAAAGCTATAAAATCAGTCTACCGCATTCAAAAAACACATACAAATGTAGGAGTACGTAATAAAAGTTTTAAAAGTTACAATAGACTATATTCTTTAGGTCAAGGTCATTCTCCGGCTGGACATACATATTTACATTGCCCCCGTGTCATCCCGTCTTGTCCGTTAGAGGGTACGAAATCTTACCCCTCCCACATCGAAGCTATTCACAGGATTAAATCAAATAACTTCTGGCGGCGTAATGCTTTTGTTTTAGGAACTAGTAGGGTTACCCCGTCTTACCCCACTCTCCCCTCTATCTATCATAGCTATGTCATTATGAGTTTTTAATGTGTTATGCTCCGTAATCAACTATCGAATTTGCTCTTTTTATTAATGATATGCTTATAGCAGCGTTGTCCAACTGGCGTCCCGCGGGCCACATGCGGCCCATAACTTCTTCTGTGACCCGTGATACTTTTAACTCGGTGGCCCGAAAGATTATGGCAATTTTCTTTTCGCAATACGTTTGCTTCAGTCACATGTGATTAACAATAAGTTAAAATAAATTAGGCGTCGAAATGCAAGGAGCCGGTCAGTAATTAAACTTAAAAGCAATGTAACGATGATTGACAAATTGATTAAAAATTTGGATGCCAGATTAAGTTAATAATCCGACGACCATTGACGTGGAAGAAATTCACATAATATACTAAATGGAACTGTACGAACTTCATGATGAATTTTATTTTAAAGAAAATATTAGAGTATGCTGGCCCACATCCCAAAAGAAGTAGGACAGCGCAGGGTTATAGTGTACTAATTTGTATATTTCTGTCAATTGATGCCGACGATGTATAGATTTACCTCCCCCATTAATCGATCTCATATCGATGAAAATGTAGCATTTGTGACTTATTAACTGTTTAACTGTTAACTGTTTATCCCTAAATACTTAATACCTAAAAATCAGGCTATTCTGCTCTTTAGACGCCGCTTACGTCAAATACCTCCCGTAGCTCTAGACGGGACTATAATTAATTACCAGCAGTCAGTTAGTAACCTGGCCGTCACAATTAACATGTTCTGTGGTAGTATTTTTATTGTTTAACTTCATCGTACGTGGTTTATACTCGACTCCCTGCCTTGCCCAATTTTCCATACCAACCCACTTGTACTTTGTATTTTTTTCTCTCGAACCCTCTGTTTTTTTCTCTCTTCTGACATATTTGTATGTTTGATCTTCCTGGCGGTTTTGATGTACTATTTAACTATTATTTATTTATTTCCGTATATTATCTTAAATTTGTCTACATCGAACTTAACATTAATAAATGTGCAACGCTACATGCTTTAAGGTCCTGTTTTTCTTCTCCGCGGTAATAACTGATCAACTTTCACTGCAACACTTCGCCTCACTTGAATTTGGCTATCAAATATTTAATGATAAAGAAGCAATACCCATCTTTGTCGTCTACATTTTATTCTCTGATTGTATAATATTCATTCCAACATCCCAATCGACTAATATTTGGTATCAAGTCCCATTGCAATGATACTTTACGCGAATGTATTACAACCAGTAATAATATCCATCAAAGAATTACGCTTTTGTATAGACATATACCGACTCGTATACATATAACATTTCACCTCTCTAATCAGTCCCATATCATATAAATTCAAGATTATCTTTACCTATAGAGATTTGAAGAAGGTATATTATTACATTCATATATCTAGATGAGTACCTATAATAAGTCTTCCCATCCTGAAAAGGAAATGATTAAGTTAACTGAAAAGTTTTATATTTATATTTATATACTTGAGGTAGAATATATACTGAAGAAACAGTCTGATCTGAAGAAAATGTATCCTCGTTGATAAGTTCACATTAAAAAATTAAAATTTGGAGGTGCAATTATATTTTCTCGGACTGTGTTCTCCTATCTCTATGGATACATTTATTTTGCGGACTGGTTTGCGTCCTCCCCCGTATTGTATTCATTAAATCGTACAAATGGGAAATGGTTCTTGTTCTTATCATATAGAAATAATTTTAAATTAGATTTTGTCCATAATTTTATTAGAAATGATGTGAGATAGGATAAGATTTAGGAACCGATATGGCTTCTGGACCCGGGTGGTTTCCCAAATGGATGTCTACTAAATCGAATACTTTTGGTCCTCGTAATCCAAATAATGAATCGAATTTATTCAGTAGGATACCGTTGATAGTATCAACCTACTTCTCCGGTAATTATCTACTGCAGTTAAAACTAAAAGGTAGATCTTATAGAGTTATATAACAATCAGGGATGGGAACCAATATCACGACTTGGTGATACCGGAATCATAATCAGGGTGCTCTTTAGGGAAGCTGAACTGTGTAATTCTTGTACGTAGGGATCAGATATGTACAATCTATGGACAAATGTAAATTCCCAACGATTCCTACTACACAATTTCATATCAATCCATCTTAACATTGGTTTCCTTAAATTCAACCTTATCAACTTTATAATTAATTCCGATTAAATCCTATTAAAAAGAATGGTGTCGAAATTTGGGTAAATGTGTCAGTTCTATACTCGGAATTGTCCAATTTGCCTATGGCTCTTCCGGTATTGCCACATAAATATTCCCCGTAGTATGAATACATATATGGTTCATTTTTCGATTGGTTTAATATAGAATAGAGTATAGGGAGTTCATAGAGTCCTCAGAGAATCCAGTTAATGATCAATATTCTTAAGCTGTTTTTTGCACTGATTTTATCAGAGACACCTTCTATATTAAGAAACATTTCAAGTTTAAATTTTTATTCACCCTAAAGCCAATTCCTTTCAATTTCATAAATTAGATGATGTGATATGAAATATATGCCAACTAATCTAATAGTTGAGATATTGATAAACAAGTACGCATGTATCTATACCATCTATTCTAAAGTTATGAACTAATAATCGGAAAAGTTCAGAAAAAGTTGGGAATAGACAGAAGAGTATGCAAAAAAGTCAAACAGAAAGATATTAGAAGTAGACGGAAATAATTCAAGAAGATTATAAATTCTTATTTAAAGTCCGGAAAAAGTTGGTAGAAGTTCAGTCTTTTTCAACAACTTTTCATGACTTTACCCCATTTGGCAAAACTTTTTCCCAGCTTCGCCGGACTTTTTCAACTGTAGTTGACTTTTTTGCCATAGCAGTCTCTTCAGTAAGTAGACACCATTACCATTGTTCCTGGAATTATCTAAAAGCACCATATCTATGATTTATCTCTATTCTCTCATACTTATTCTGAATTTACCCGATTGTTCCGAATCTTGTACGATTTTAAACAACGGTTTCGAATTTCGCTTGTTTTTGAAGAAATTTCTCATATTTTTGACTTTTTTCAAATCACTCCTTATTTTAAAGACAGGTAAAGAGCATGTTTTGCTTTTTTTATGCCGTCATGACTGGACTTTTAATAAACTTTTCTCGAATTATAATGGGTTGAGATTAGAATATAACTGGAGTTTCTAGATACTTCATTGCAAGTCAGTAAAGATGCATAGATCATCTTGGAAGATGATAGTCAAAAGTCAGAAAATAAAAAAGTTTTGAATTTGAGAAGTCTGAAAATATTCGGCCAAATCTTAGATAATTCGGTGATATCGGGAAACGGATGTAAAAAGTCAGTAGATTAATGAAATGTAGAGAGAAAAGTAGAAGTTAGTCTGAAAAGTTAGATCAAGAAAAAAACATGTGCGCTTAGACCACACTGCTGAAGTGAAACTTCTTTTGGACAATTTAATTATACCTATTCGAGTTTCGTTTTTGGGTCGAAATGGATTCTGGTAAGAATAAAATTTTGGGTCACCTTCTAAGAGAGAAATGTTTTGGGTCCAAATGGTTTTTGGGTCACCCTGTAAGAGAGAAATTTTTGGGTCACGCTTTAAGAAAACAAATTTTGGGTCACCCTGTAAGAGAAAAAAAATTTAGAAAAAATTGTTGGGTCACCCTGTAAGAGAATAAAATTTCTGAGTAAAAATATTTTGGGTCACCCTGTAAAAGAAAGACTTTTTGGGGTCACCCTGTAACAGAAAAAAATTTCGTCTTCAGTATTTGGCGTCTGCACACTGCACCTGCATTTCCTACCTCAATTTAACTGGTTTTGACGTCTGGATATGTCTGGCTTCAATATTTATTTTCGGTATGGAAATATTCCGAAACGACTGGCAAGCCAAATGCTGACTTCAGTATTTGGCGTCTCCACACTGCATCGACATTTCCCTATTTTCGGTATGGAATACATTCATCTTTATTTTCGGTATAGAAATAATTCTAAACGTGAGAAATTATAATAGTGACTTATTAACGAAAATAATGCTTGAATATCACTTCATAATGAGAATTATTAAAACGAATTGCAGTATGAGGAAATGGATTTATTATCTTTAGGGGATAGCCGGGTAGAGCAGGACACTACATTGGCAACGTCCAACCAACTTCCGTAACATCAATTTTCGCAAAGAATTTTCACTTCAAAAATTTACTGAAAATCTAGAAAATAACGAAATTTATTGACTTATCCAGACATTCAGTTTTCTGATCTCGAATTTGCATGGATTGAGAGTCAGATAACTGTACAGGGGGATAATCAGTCAATGACAGTGTGTAATATTGACGATTCCCATCCCTGATCTTTACTAATTATTACGTTTTTTTTAAAATACTTCATTCTTAAAAATGCGAGGTCTTTCGCCAGACAAAAGACGGTTAGTAAAACTGGAGGGAATTAGTGAATGCGGTGTTCAAAATGCAAATCAAAAAGTACAACTTTGACGACGACCGACCGTATTTATATCGAAGAAAGAGCTTAGCTATTCGTTGATGTTGCAAAAAAAAACTCGGACTTCGGTCGGAATGGTGCAACGAGCTAACTGTATGACACGGTTCTCTCCAAACTCTCTCTCTGAAGAAACTTATTTTAAATTGGATAAATATGTCGCTCCCATTAAGCATAGGCGTCTAATGTGCAAAATTTCAGAGCAGAAGGCGTCTAATGTGCAGAGCACAGCTTAAATATTAACAAAATCGTAACCAATTTTTTTTTGCTGCAAAATTGCTAACTACAATTGTTTTATTTAATAACTTTGAATCATTTGGCTAATTTTTTATCAACTCGCCGTGTTGGAAGAAGAATGTCATAAATGCTGAGAGGCACCAACTGAACTGGTGACTCTCTTCTTCCAACATGGCGAACTTTTGTAGATTGAATTATGAGGGGAAAGGGGAGGTGTACAGTTCACCTATCTGAAGATTCTTCCAATCAGTGAAAGCGTGAAAGATATGTGGTACGATGTGGTACATCGACGTGGAGGTACCGTATCGGATAGGAGTTTAAGAAATTTGAAACTTTGAAATTTATTTTCCATACTAATAATTTAAAATGAGTGAAATTTAAGATTTTCTGAAAAAGCTTTAAGAAAGTTTTAAAAGCTCATCGAACGCTTTTAATTAGTATATAATTTTATGGAGTATGGCATCTAATTTTTCTCCCAATAATTAAATTGAAATGAACTTCCCTTGGAAAATTAAAAACTTGAATTAACGGCAATGAAATTTAAAATGGTCTGAAACGAGATTAAAGAAACTTGCAAAAGCGTATTCAAAGCTGTTAATTGAAATATTATTTTATAAATATTCAAATCTATTTTATCTCCCAATAAATAAACTTACTAATTAAGTCGAAAGCTTCCATTAAAAAGCTCCTTGGAGAATTAAAATTCCACGAAAACTTTAATGAATTGAATTGAATTGGATTGAATTGAAGGCAAATAACGATGAATGCATTCTTAGTCCTTGTTTGCCCTTTCTTGTTTGACTTTCCTCTATCGGCCTGAAATTTTGCATATATTCATTGAGCTTTCGAGGTCTTTAAGCATTTGTTTTGGGAAAATTGGAAATTTCGTGAAAGGACCCATATCTGCATAGAAAATAGATTTTAAAACTTTTATTAAAAATTAAATTCGAAACTTAAACCTTTCTTTGAGCTTGCCATGGATTAAGAACGTATGAGCTTGCCATGGATTAGATGGGTGAACGTATAATACACAAAGACTAATTTTTTAAACGAAGCTGATGGCTATTTGGATGGTTCATGTTTTTTAACTCAATACGCTTGTGATTCAACTGCATGACCACTGATGTATAATGGCACGACGCTAAATATGCAGCAATCATGCTTTCTTACCATCGGAAAAATCCGTATTAGACATCGCTTAATATCAGTGGCGTAGGGTCAAAATCTCTGGAATTTTCGCTGAAAGCTTATCCAAACTATTAAAAGCTTAAAGAAAGCTCTAAGTTTCGTACTTAATTTCTAACGATTCAAAATCTATCTTCTATCCAGAAAACGGCCCTTTAACGAAATATCGACGTTTCCAAAATTAAGCTTTACAAAACTCGAAAGCTCATTGAAAGCTTAAATAAAATAAAATGTCTTCTATTGTATATAATTTGGAATCGAATTTTGATCCGATTCATTAAATTTAAATGAAATATGGAATTTTCGCAGAAAGCTTATACAAACTATTAAAAGCTTAAAAAAGCTCTAAGTTTTGAATTTAATTTTTTACGTCTATAAATCTATTTTCTATCCAGATAACGGCCTTTTAACGAAATTTGAACTTTTTTAAAAATAAAGCTTTAAGAATCTGGAAAGATCATTAAAAGCTTAAATTTAAAATGTAATTTTACAAAATTTGGAATAAAATCTTTATTCGACGAAATTTCAAATTTTCCCATAAAAAAATTGCTTAAAACCCTCGAAAGCCGATTGAAAGCATATATTTATGTAAATTTTCAGGCCGATGCATTTATTGCAAGTCCAGAGCTGGGAATCGTTGCCGTTCCTGCTTCCAGACACAGCACTTCTAAGATCGGCTCTGTCTTATAAGAACCATTTTAGGGCAATAGAAGACTACAGTTTATGGTATTTTATGTAGTCTAGTTATGTACTCTAATAAATTTATTATATTTGAAAGCAAATGGTATACTTTTAAGGATGGGATATATTCACCCATATTAGAGTAAACGTAGAAATTATGATGATTTAAATTTAAAAAATTAACAAGAGGAAACAAAACACTCATAAAACAATCATGTAATTATAAGTTTGATTTTATAAAAATAAACATTTTCCACATGAATAACCCAGAATATCTACCAAGGGAATCACATTTTTTTCCAGAAGATTTTCCACTAGGTTTTCACTACATAACACGACTACATACATACAAGCATACACATACAGTTTTCATTTACTCCACACTTTCTGTGTATCCCGGTTTATGAAAAAAAAAAAACACATTTTCATTGCAACAATTTTCTTATTTTTCTTTCATCTTGTGTGCTTTTCCCTCTTCCCATTTCCACCGCTTTCCCATCAACAGAACCTAACGATTTTATCATCGGTGAAAGTGAAAAAAGTATGGAAATGTTGGAGGACATTGATAGCACAATAGACAAGGATAGTGTATTGAGAGGAAATGATTTGGAAATGGAGGATGTGGATGAAGGAAAATCGGAAGAGGATTTGAATGATATGGAGGAGGTGGAAGAGGAGGAGGATAGTTGTGATAGTTTTTATTCAGGTAAGTGGGTAAATATAACTTCTTAACTTCATTTATTTCCGATTTTAAATATTTCATTTAATTTTCTTGGAAATTTTCGCCGTTTAATTTATTTATCCAAACAACCAAGAATTCATGGTTTTCCTGGTAATACTCTCAAATTGATTAATTCACCCCCATCATCAATAATTAATCCCAGATAATTCTAGAAACATTTCGGGGGTTGGTTTTCTTTTAATTGTAATTTTATTTAAAATTCTTATTTCCTGTGGGGATGGGGATCTCCTGATGGTTTTATGAAAGTCAAGTATTTAGTGATTCCAAAAAACCTTCATTCAATTTGACACCCGGAAAAAAGGGATCAAATTCGAAATGTTCGGAGAAAATAAACCGCCTACAGAGACAACATGTCAATGTTGAAACATTTCAAACAACTTTTCTCCAAATAAAAGATTTAACAGATTTTACCCAAGACTTTTCCCAATTGGAACACCATTGTTACCGAGACGTTAAAAAAAACCCGCAGAAACCGCGGAAAATATCAACCCATTCTTTCGAATCGGGTGAGAAAAATTATAGGAAATCGTAGATAATTTTTCAAGGGAAAATCTATTCATAAACGTGAAGGAAATGGGGAAAGCTCTTAATAAACCATTAAGGTGATTACCGTGATAATTTCTAATGGTATTTCATTCCCCCGGCTTGTAAAATCATTAAATGCATAACATTGTCAGAAAATGTTACCATTGAAGGAAGGGTGATGGGTTCTTAATAAATTACAGGAAAATCAGAAAACTTAATGGGTTTTCCTTTTTTGGGGTTGGCTGCTATCTCCGGCTAATAATTGCATATATTCCATTGTAATGGGGTTTTTATAAGCAATAGGGTCATGGAACATCATTTCAATGAATATACTCTCAGACATTTAAATGGGAATGGTTTTAAATTGATCGCAATATGAAATCAATCATTGATTTTGTTTGCTTGAAATCATGTTCGATTATGTTCGAACTTTATCTCCGATCTGAATTTTTGTTTAATTTATAAGATTTAACGGACTTCATAAATGAGTCGTAGACAATAACTTTTCCGGAAGCTTATAGCTCCCGGCAATTTTCTTTAGGTATAGCGGTTGCCCTACTATCCAAAAATCTGTTTTAGAGCTTCGAATAAAACGGATTTAAAAGTTGATCACCTATTTTGCTTAATAAATAATTTAGACGCAAATGACCCAATTAACAAATTTTTAATGACGAATTTACGAACAATTCGCTGTTTAATAAAAGTTCTAGGAAAAGTTTAGAATTTCCCTTTTTTCAGAAAAAAACCGCTAAAGTTTCAGGAAAAGTTTGAATAATTTAAGTTGCCTCCTTTTCTACTGTAATGTGAAGAGGAGGCAGATATTAAGAACATCCACACCTGCTATGAGTGTCCAGCTCATCGCCTCTATGGCATGCCCGTCCTCGCATCTTCTTTCGAATTTTTCTTGTCGTTTTTTTGGCCGTTTTATGCCACCACATTTGATGAATAGGTATCAAGTCCTATCCTATGTAAAAATCCTTACGAGGTATCGTGAACACTCCTTACGTGGGCTCGATTTGGTTCCCGTAGAGAACTTGATTTGTTTACCATAGATAGATAACATTCCTAGATTATCCAGCTTTCTTCTATTGGTGAAGGTAACGATATTGGCTTTATTTGGTTTGACCCGAAGTCCCACTGCTTCACACCAATTTTTTTTTGTAATCTAGAGGACTTCCTGTAGCCAATCACATAGTGTACTCGCCACTTGCCCCTTACGATTGCTACTTGGTCATCTGCATACCCTAAGGTTTCAAACCTCTTCTGGGTAGGATTTATAGTAGCTCATGCCCCGTATCCAGTCACGAATAGCCTGATCCAGTCATATTCTATAGATAGATTACTGGATTAAGTCATAAGATGTATTATTACAGGCTCATTCTACATCTATAAAGACCCCCAGGGCCCTAATGTATATATGTATTTAGTACTTTCTCCATAATTTTTAGAAAAGAAGACTCATAGGGCGAAACGTCTTTGGTCTGAAGTCCGTTGCACACCCGGCTTTAGGTATATAAATGACATTAACATCTGTCTACGAAGGGAATATGTCCCAATGCCAAACTAGATTTGAAGATTTTGGTGAGAATCGGTATAGTATCCGCTGATCCATATTGAAGCATCGCGGGAAATATACCGTCCGCACCAGGTGATTTTATTGGCTTAAACGTGCTAGTTGCCCATTTAAGACTACTATGGTTTGAACGTTTTAGACGCTAAGTTCCATTGTCTGTTGGAGGAATCTGGATAGCCGTAATAGTGTCGTCGAGGATCTCAGATTCTCGAAAGTAAGTTTCAAGTAATAACTCCAAAGTTGGTCAACGCTTGTTTGGCAGTTTGTTTGCCAGCATCCCTTTTTGAGGGGATCTTGTAGATTCTAGCACTTATGGGTACTTGATGCCTTGACATAATTCTTTCCACGTCAGAATTATCTTTTGGGCTCTCGTACCTCACGAGATTGTATTCGTTAAGAGACTCTCTATAATTAGTTCACTCCCCTGATTATTTTCCTGATTATTAAAGAGTTTCCTCAGTAAGGATAGGAGTTTGTTCCACCATCAACCAACCACCAACTTCTCTTTTACGGCGCACTGTCTTCAGTGGGCATAATTGTTCATAGCAGGCTAGAAGGGTATCCTAGAGATCATCCGTTGCCATCTCTAGGCTTACTATATCTTTTATCTTGTTAAATAATATTGATCGGAGAAATCGGTAAATTGTTAAAATTCGAAATTACTTTCCGAATCCCGATAATTTTGGAAAAAATCCCTAAAAACCAATGAATATCCGGAAACATTGGAAAACGCTCTAGAAACTGAGAAAATTTGGACAAATTTAACGGTAGAAATGACAGGAAAAAATATGAAAAGTAAATAAAAAAATCGGAAAAACTGTTAAAATGTTAGGAACGGGAGAAACTTAGCTCTGAAATAATTTTCAGAATTTGACAAATTTGGAGAAGATTCCAAAATAATCAGAAAAATCGGAAAATCCCGGAAAAAGTCGAAAAATGTTAGGATTGTAAATGTATGCTCAAATCAGAAAATTCGATAAATCGCAGGAAAAGTTGGAGAAGACCGGAAAAGATCGGTAAAAAGTCGATAAATAGTCAATAAAAATTGACCTAAATCGGTAAAATTAAAAACAAAGTCAGGGGATACGGAATAAAGTATAAAGCTGCAATCGTCTTTCATGTGAATTTAATGACCTTCTGAAAGTATCCTGACTCTATTCTAACATCAAACATAATACAGGAGCAGATCTGTATATCAACTCTGGACATCAAAAGTGATCTGCTGCTAATTAGTTGACTCAAACATTGTAAAAAATGAGAGACACTGACACATGGGCTTCTGAAATAAAGGATGGATGAATTATTTAAAGTTAAATAAGTTTGACATAACTCTTAACTGAGTTGGTAAAATTATAGTGTAATAGGGAAAACATGGAATGGCTATTTAATGTGCCATGCCTCAAAATTTAAACAAAAACGATGAACGATGCGTATAAATCCCCACGGCATCCTTTGACGACCTACTAATAATTCATCCAGTAGATACACACGTCGACCCTCATTAGACCTAAGAATCCAAATCGTTGTAGATAAGCAGGCTATATTATGGGATGACCAGATGTCATCCCAACTGAAAGTTTCTTTGAACATTGTACAACTCCGTTCCCAGACAAAACGGCCTCTAGGTCGGGGCTATTTAGATCTTTCTATTTCAAATCTCTTTACATAGATGAGAGGAGTGCATATTGCTTTTAGGATTTAGGGACCAGCAAAAAATTGACAATCAATCTAGTTTTATCTTAGGTATGCCGGTGCAAAATTACAAGCTGTTAACAGAATTTTTCAAAACTGCAAAAAATGACAGTGGACGTTTTTTAGTCAAAATTGAAAAATTTGAATAATTGCTCGTTAATTCTATCTAATGCTTCGGAATCATCCTTTATTTGAACCAATTTCGAAGTTTTAAACTATTAAATTCTACGGTATGCGAATATAACGATTTCTGTAACATTCCCAGGGCCGTATTTACCACTAGGCTGAGTAGGCTGGAGCCTTGGGCGGCAAAATTTAAGATACTCGTAGGATTTGTTTAATTTGGCATCAAATAAATTCTAATTCTACATAAAAAGAGA